>JAQQSV010002784.1:0-21869 GCA_028646515.1 Pseudochirops corinnae | reverse complement strand
TTTTCTATCCTTGAGTTCAATAGTTATACAAATGAATTTACTTATAGGAGAGACTGACTTCTACTCCAGTTATCATAAAAGACTTGGGAGGATCCATAAGTAATTAATCCTGAAACAGTGCATATCAATAAGTTGCTTATAATAAAATGTGTTTGCACCACAGAAAACAGGTACTATTTCCACAATAGTGACAAACTTTGAATGAAGTTGACTTTTCCATTAATATAAAAGTATTCCATAATTTACCTCCCTTTAAGAAATTTGCACTGAAACTCTTTTCTTCACATAGAAGACATTTCTAATCTAGTTTCAGTAATTAATAGAATAACAATTAGGTCCCTCAATCAGCTGTACCACTACTCAATTATTCTAACATCATTTTGAAACATTTAAGGACCCTATTCCATACAGACAAATACCTAGTGACAGGCAGATGACTAGGTCAAATACCCATTTACCAAGTTCTTTAATATATAAAAAGGAATATGATCTGAGGCCAAATAGCCCAGATCCTAAACACACACTTTATTATAGTAGCTCAGATGTATCCCAGCCTTAGTTTATGGGATAATGATTCAACATTGTGTTTGCACCTTTGCTTCACAAACTTCTTTTCACTTGGTCTAATTATTCCCATATTATTCAGAAAAGAATGTTCCCCCATGTTTATTTATTCTTACTTCAAGAATCTAAACCTTTTACTTATACATTCAATTACAAATGTTAACTTTTGCTTATACCATGCAATAACCACAAATTTAGATTAAAACAGCAAAATGTCTTCTGCAAAATATCCTTTCTAAATGTATTTCCTGGTATCACTGAACCTGTATGAAAGCAACATATAGTATATACCACAAAGGTTTACCTGGACTCATATACATAATTAATTCCTGTTCTATATTCCAAATCAGTACCAAAAACCAATTAGTAGAAATCAATTATACCAACTTTAAAGAGCCAGTTTCAAAACTGACTCATCAGTGGGACTTCTTCAGAGTCTGAAGAAGTAACTGCTGCCCGTCCCCCACTCCTTCCTGGTGGTGAGTGGAGAAATTCTCTTACTTAATCTGATAAGGAATCTAGGCAGCCTGCCTGAAACTAAAATTCACAGTAAGTTTGAATATTACAAAATCTATACACAATTGATAAAATAACCAGAAATCTTACAAAATATTTGTATAATTACTAACTTTCCCTTTACAAATTTTAAATTTCTTATTGCCCCTTTCCTGGGATTGATGATGTTTCTAGGGACCACCTAACCCCTCCTTTCTCCCATACACATTAACAGCCAACAATCTTGTTCTTTAGAAGTACTAAGGGGCAGGTTTCCCTACCTGGGCTTTCTTATCTTGTGTCCCTCATCTTATAACAAAAGATCTTGTAAAACATTTCTTAATAAGAATATTTCCCTTTTTTTCCAAAAACAATTTAACACAATTTCTAAATTTTCTGATCATAAAAATCTTTCCTGCATAATTGACAAAACTTAGGAGGTTTCGCTGGTCTTTTCTTCACATAGTTACCAATAATTACTTTTCACAAATATATTTCTTAACTGAAACTTCCCTTTAAATATAGAAAAACTTAAAAGTTTATGATTTTTTAAAATTAAAACATTTCAAAATACCATAACACAACAGTTTACCAGTAACACAGTTACTATGTTCTTATATTTAAACTTTTGAATTCAAGACCTATTTAATTACCAATCCGGTGATCTTAATTCAACTGGATGTATTTTTCAAATTGAGCCACATCCCTCCCTGTCTCTCTCTCTCTCTCTCCCTCTCTCTCTCTCTCTCTCTCTCTCTCTCTCTCTCTCTCTCTCTCTCTCTGTATATTTATTTATTTATTTATTCATTCATTCATTTATTTATTTATTTATTTGCTCAGTAAGAGTTCTACAAAATCACATTTCCAATTCACCTTGCACAGAAGATCATTCATAACTACAGGTAAAGGTGTATATACCTGATTTTCTGAATAGCAGAAGTAACAACATATTACATGACATTTTACACAATTTTTCTCCATCTTTTAGTTTCAACCCAATTTAGATTAAAACTGACAACATTCTTGGCTCTCACTCAGTTTTTAAAATATATGAGGATTTTGCAATTTAGATACCATAATAAATAACACAATGACATTATGACATTAATTGCATTTCCAAAATGAGTAGAGGCTTTTCTCCTTCCTATACCCCATCTTCTTTTTTTTTTCCAAGTGGGGGAGGATAATTCCCCACTATTGCTAAGCCTTCTCTTTCTTATCAGAATCTGATATTTAACTCTCATTATAATTACAGGCTGGCCAGGAACTATGAGGAAATGAATTTTACAGATTTCCCAAGTTACAGTTATTTCAAAAGTATTACAACACTCGGGTCAGAGTGCCCCATTCTTCACTTTCTATCCCTCTGAACGACATAGTTCCTAATTGCAACAACATTTAATCAAACAAAAAATTGCTTTTGTTATAACATAGATAATACCCATTCCTGCTCACATTTTAGATCAGTTTACAATATACTGAGCTAATCATTCTAACTGCTTCTTTTGGTTTTAGTGACAATTACATTTAACATCAGAGTTTATAAATATTTCCAAATTACATAATTTAGAAATATTTAAAACTTACATTCTACTAAAAACTTTAGGTGAATTCATTTCCAAACCCCTACACAGGAATTAAATTATAACCTTATAATCTTAAAAAAAATATCTTTAAGCCAACACGTGGCCTTTCAAAAAACATGTGCTCATGGCTGTATGATTTCCATTTCATCTTCAGTGGAGGCTTGGACTCCTACTCCTCCACTCCATTTTCATCTTCCTATCTCTTGTCTCCTTTCATAGACAAAAGGTTTTGAACCCAGTTAACTGTGTGTGGTTATCTTTTAACTTCTCTCTCAAGCGTGGGGGGGGGGGGGGGGGCTTAGGAATTTAATGATTATCTGAACTTTTAGAACTAAATTCCAATAGAGCCAGAAAGGCGGATACACATTATCCCTTCTGACTTCCCAGGACTTGGTTTGTTGGCTTTGAAGTCAGGTTAAAAATTCACCAGCACTATCTTCCAACCTCCCACCCTGACTAACACAATCAGGCCTTTTGCTTCTCCTTCCACCTTTGCCTTAGGCATTTCAGACAAACAGAAAAAAAAGCTTCACTTATCTATTATCTGCTAAAGATCTCAACTTCTCTCTCTCTCCATTCTAAGTTTAGTTAGGCAGAGAAGGAAGATTTCTAAACTTTTCAAGGCTTTTTTTTTTTAATCTGGGAAAACATTTTCCCTATTTCATGAATAGACAAATTTCACACACACACACACACACACACACACACACACACACACACACACAAATGAAAAAAGAAATACAGACTGAACCAGCTTTACCAAATTTATCTCCCAAGGGATTATCGGGGGGGGGTTGAAGGAAACATTTCTTCACAATTGACTAGCAGCTTGTGGGTAAAAGCTGAAAATTTCCCTTTGCCAGAAGCAGGTGACATGGGCTGTCAGCCAGCCCGCTTCTGGATCCAAGGTCTGGTCGGACAGATGATCAACCTCTTGGTCCAGAACTTGGGGTACCAAGGCACAAATTCTGAGGGGCCCTCGTCAGGGACCACTCGTCAGTGTCCCCCCTAAAAACTGCCTCTTAATCTCCCCAATTCCTGGCCACACTCAGTCGACCCCACTCACCATCAAATCACCCAGGCCTCTCCTTACCTGGGTCTGTGCACAGACTTACATGATTTTCAGTAATCTCTGTTCCCCTCTTTTGCTGTTTTCTGATCTCAGTTTCAGACCCCCTCGAGCCTCATTCTCCATAGAAGGGAGTCACTCCCCCACCTTACCAAGAGATCACTGGGAAAGAGCCAGGTGACATCCTTTACCTGTTGGTCAAGGCTGGGGAGCCCTCCCCCCCTCCAGAGAGGAGTCCTAAAAGTCTTGGTGGAACCTCCAAACTGTGTGAGATGAAAGAATTCAGATTCTGAATCTAAGGTCAGAAAAGGTCTTTATTCTTTCTCATGAGAAAGGACTCTGCCCCCGTCACCTGCATGGTGGCAGGGAGAGAGCAACAGGTAGAAGCCAGCCCATGGTTTTATAATCTTCCAATGCAGAAACCCAAACCCCCCAACTGGCCTTCATTCTTATTGGTAGGGGGGCTGTCCTACAACCTAAGCGCGGGAATCTCTCTGAGACAAAGGAACCGGAAACATGTGGGTGTCCAACGAAAGCAGCCTTAACCTTATTTGGCATATCTTCTGCTGAGCTGGCTCTGGGGGACAGGTCTCCATTGCTCTAAGCCCCAGATTGCTTGAAGGTCAGGTGACCTAACGTTAGGCATAGCGAATACTGAAGCCATTCTAGATTTCATTTTTGAGAATGGGGAAACTTCACTATAAATTCTCCCTCACAACCCAATTTCCCTTCTTGAAGGTAGTTCAAACCACAGGACAGTGCCATAGCACCACCTCATAACTATAGTCTACAATCTACAGTATTTTAGTACTCTGGGAACAATGGGACTTACTAGAGAGGAAGAAGAATTATAAAAATGTTTTATGGGCTACTCATAGTCCTTTATGTTGGTTTTTGCATTTTCTATGGATGAAATAAAGGCTGCCCTATATTTGAGACATGCATTAATTTGAGGGCTTACATGGGAGCTGGGGACTCTTTTGTTCAAATATATGGAGACCTAGACACAAACAAAATCTGTTATTTCCTAAAGACAATTCTGAATGGATGAAAAATAAGCCAGGGAGTGATTGTGGGGATCCCTCCAATCTTAAGCATAGAATTTAAAACTGGGCTATAAGTTATAGATGCAATTTTCCTTTGCCTAAATGATACATTCCTATGCATTTCTCAAGGGACACAACCATCCAAATAAATTCAGCATTTGCATATTCATATTTTTAAACCTATACTCTCATCGGTGAACATCTAGGGTTCAAAGAGTTGATGTTTCAATCGGTTTAATCTATTTTCCTACCCTTTCTACTCAAAAGGTCATTTTCTTTACCACACACTCAGCTGCTGGCTCTCCTGCCCCCCATCCTCTCCTAACTATTAAAAAGTTTGTAAGAACACTAACATCTGGAGGGATCAAGAGAGGTTTGATAGAGGAAGTGTCACACAAACCTAATTTCTTTGGTTTCTTTTTTTTAACTTTTGTTTATTTTTAGTTTATATCATTCATTTCCATGAGGTTTCAAGTTACAAAATTTTCTCCCCATCCTTCCCCTACCCATCACCCCAAAACAGAGATTCCACTGTATACCCCCTCTGACTTTCCAGTAGGGCAAGATGTATCTCCCTACCCCAGTGCCTGCATATCCCATTACCTAGTTGCATGTAAATAATAATAATAATGATTATTATTGTGTATATATATATATATATATATTTACATTTGATTTTAGAACTTTAAAATCCAGATTCTATCCCTTCTTCCCTCGTTACCCAGTGAGGACAGACACTGGAAAGACAAGAAATTCAATACAGGCCGCATATGTGTAGTTACACAGAACATCTCCACAATGGACATATTGTGAAAGACTATATTTCCCCCCCTCCTATCCTGCCCTCCACTTGTTCCATTCTCAACTTTGTCCCCGTCCCTTAATTTCTTTGGTTTCTAATGCCAAAGAGACTGTCTCATAAAACACCAGACGTTTCTTTGGACTAAACCTCTCCCAATGTCCACACCTGAAAACAATAAAAATTAATCACTATGATTTTTTATTCATCGGTTGATTCTCAATCTTACTCTTTCTTTCTTTGCATATGTTAATCTACATAAATATAGTCACTGGCCACTAAAATCCTCCTTGAATGGTTCATAGTGCCATAGAAGTGAACTTATCTTCTCAAAAGGAAACCAGGATTGCACAACATCTTGTAGCTCCCACTAAACTTCAAAGATATATACATATATACATGTATATACATATACACATATGTACATATAGGACATTTCTAAAACAGAACTATATAATTTTGTAAAAAAAAATGTTTTTTAATTGCTACCTTTAAAAAAAAACAAACAGTTTCTCCCAGCATCTCTCCCCTCTTCCTGGAAAGCCATTCTATATAACAGGTGATATTTTTTAAAGAACAAGAGAAAGAAGACACCAAAAATCAGCAAAACTGATCTGAAAAGTTACGCAATGTGCCGCATTTGTGGACTTCCCGCCTCGGCAAAAGGAAGGGTTGAGGAGGGGGCTTGGAAGGCGAGTCTTCTTATTCCCCTTCTTTGGAGCCAAACTTCTTTTTAATTTAGCAGCATTCACTTTTGATTGTTTTGTGGTTGTTCTTTCCATTTACACTGTTGTAGTCATTGCCTATGTTGTTTTCTTGACTCTGCTCACTTCAGTCTGCAACAGATTATGTAAAATTTTCCACACTTTTCTCTATTTGTCATATCCGTTGTTTCTTAAGGCACAGAATAATTTCATTACATTCATGTAGCACAATTTTTTGAGTCATTCTTCAATCAATGAGCATAGACTTTATTTCCCATTCTTTACTACCACAAAAAAATGTCACTATAAATATTTTGGCATACGTAGCTATTTTCTTCTTATCAATGGCATCTTTAGGGTATAAGCCTAGTAACAGAATCCCTGGGTCAGAATGCATGGGCATTTTAGGGCTTTTCTTGGCATAATTCAAAATGATTCACAGCCCTACCAATGGTGCACTAGAGTGGCTATCTTCATCACCTCTCCAGTATTAACAACTCTTGTATTTTGCCACATTTGCCAATTTGATGAGTGTGAGATGAAGCCTCAGGGTTGTTTTGATTTACATTTCTCTTATTAATGACTAGAGAATTCTTTTTAGTATTAATCATCATACTGGCTAATACTTTGTAATTTTTTAAATAAGGAAAGATAACAGACAAAAGGGAAATGGAAAAGATGAAAAGAATGGAAGTTAGGGAATCCAGCTGGGAACAAAGCATGAGGTGAGGAAGAGTATTCCAAAGAGGAGTGCCAGGTGTGAGTAAAGTGACATACGTTTAGGGTACTTCCTAAAATGATGGGCCCAGGAAATGATTCACTAATTAGAAGAAGGACATAAGGTGGAGCATGTACTCATATATAAACATTTATTTGTTCGTGAATATACATACATAAATGCATATATCCACAAGTATGTATGTGCTTGTTTATATACACACAAACACACATACATACACACAAATAGATGAAATAGAGAGGGTATATGGAGAGGGAGTTGAGTTGGAAGCTGTGGGAGTATCTCTTCTCAACCTAAGCACTTGGCTATTAAAAACTTTTTGTCTTTCAAACTACAAGTGGTCGAAGAGAGATGCCAAATTGAGAAACACATCAGTAATAATTGATTGAGAAAAAATTGAGAAACAACAGTAATAGCAATGCTGTAATGATGATCAAGTGTGAAAGACTTGGCTACTCTGATCAATACAATGATCCAAGAAAATTCCAAAGGATCCATGATGAAAAATTGCTATCTACCTCCAGAGAAAGAAATGATAAACTATAATTTTCTTGCTGTCTTTATTTTTGTCTTCTGTGATATTGTTAATATGGAAATGTTTTACATGATTTCATATGCATAACTGATATCATTTTGCTTATCCTCTCATTGGATGGGGGGGGGGTTGGGAAGGAGAGAATTTGGAATTCAACATTTAAAAAGAAAAGAATGCTAAAAATAAATAATAAATTTTATTTTTAAAAGCAAAAATAAAAGAATGTTATTGATATCTTTGAAAAATGGTCACATGCTAAAAATAAAACAAGAGAAAATAAAAAATAAAATTTAAATACTATATGGCTCATGATGCAATAAAGTCAGCATGCAGAAATAGGTAGAGAAAAAAGAAATTAGCCTTTGAATCATTTCTTGGGTTAAAAAAACAATTTTTTTCTTTTTTCTTCCATTGGATACATTATCTCAGTCATGTACAAATCAGCGAAGATCACAAGTCATTCTTGCCTGATGGGATTTTTGTTCACGTTATACCTTAGGTTTTGCATGAAGCATTCCAGAGACTTTCTTACAGTTCTTTTTACATAAGTACCAGTGAAGGATTTGGACTGTCTTCTTGTTATCCCTTTTTATCAGTACACAAGGGCTCACTTCCTTTTAGAAACAATAAACTACTATGTAAAAAAGAGAATATGACCAGAATGTAAAAATTGGTTAATGCAACTAAAGCAGAACTGAGAGGCAAGTATACATACCAAAATATGAACAAGAGAAAAAGAGAAAATAAATGAATGTTTATAGTAAAAGACTCTATTCTTGTTGGTAAATTGTGTTTGAATCTTTGTGACTCTATGGACCATAGCATGCTAATAATACTCTCCAAGGGATTTTCTTAGCAAAGATACTGAAATAACTTACCATTTTCTTCTCCAGTGGATTAATGCAAATGGAAGTTAAATGATTTGTCCAGGGTCACACAGCTAGTAAGTATCTGAGGCTGGATTTAAACTCAGGTGTTTCTGACTACAGGCTACTAGGTGGCACAGTGGATAGAGGTGGGGCCCGGAGACAAGAACACTCATCTTTATTAGTTCAAATCCTGTCTCATACACTTACTATTTGTGACCCCAGGCAAGTTGTTTAAGTTTTTCATCTGAAAAATGAACTGGAGAAGGAAATGGCAAACCATTCCAGGACCTTTGCTAATAAAACCCCAAATAGGGTTAAAAAGAGTTGGACACTACTGAAAAAAGGACCCAACTTCCTGACACCAGGCCCAACACTCTTATCTACTGATCCACTTAGCTATCTCCATAAACGACACTAGAAACACATTGATAAAACAAATGAACAAAAGCATGTGAAATCATATTAGTTTTGATATTCTCTATGTAAACAAGAAAAATATATGACAGGAAGAGAAGATGGCCTTGTCATGTGACCAGGGCAAAGGATGATAGTGGATATCAGGAGAAAGCAAACTTCTCAACTACATGGAGATACCATCCATGTAGAACATATGAGAGAACATTGATTAAAGCTGCATGGGAAAGCATGGCATAGCTATCTGCATCTTGGTTAATAAAATCACATAAATCATTGAGTGTACAAATTATAATTTAGGAACAAATCTGGAAAAATCCATAGGCAAAAAAAAAGTTCAAAAGGGGATATGGAAACAATAAAGATGTTTTGTTACAATATTCTTAGAATAAATTCCAATTTTTAAACAAACATTTGAGAATAAAGTTTATATTTTTATGTATAATTTGTATTGGTATATTTGAATGTTTTCATTTAAATTTAATCAGATTTAGAACAAATTAATAATTAAATAAACCTTATAAATTCAGTCATGTAGTCTGGTATATGAGGAAACAAAAGATAAAAGGCAAAACACCTTGTGGTAGAGAATTTTAGAGATCAACACCTACCTCCTTCTAGACCTAAAGGACAGATCCAAGATACTTCTCTTGTCTTTGGATTTCCTTTCCCCTCCTCATCTGACTGAACCAAGCATATAGTGCTGTGGAGAGAGTGAAAGACTTGGAACCCAAAGAACTGAATTCAAATTCTGCCCAAACACTAGCTGTAGAGGCTTTAGCAAGTCACGACCTCTGTCTCTCAACTTACTCTTCTATACAATGGGGATAATAATAGTGCTCATCTCATAGGCCTGTTTTGAGAGTAAAATGAAATAACATTTGTAAAGTATTTTGCAAAACCGTAAGGCGCCATATAAATGCAAGCTAATATTATTATAACTAATAATAACAATATTTCCCCCAGGGATCTATTTTTTGAATCTGACTAGAGGGAAAGGGGAATCTTCTGGCCTAATTAGCCTTTAGAGTCTGATTCTATTTGTTTAGATTCTAGTTTTAAATGGCCATATTGAGTGTCAGTCCTCAAAAGAAAAGTTTTGAAAAAATCATGACCATGTGAGGAAAAAAAGAGCTCCCAAACTGTCTTTTCTGAGATACCTACAGTTTTTTGGGGGGCTAATGATCAAACCTGAGGGACTTTTCTGGTGTTATAATGTATGTTGTCGGTGGCTTCAAAGGAATCAGGAAGTATGTAATAGGAAGATTCTTGCTCAATGGGTAGAATTTCTTAGCCTCTGTTGGATTGGAAAACAAACACTGAAAAAAACATCAAAAATTCTAATTACACGGCTGTCTGGAAGGGTGATCAATATGGTGCCAATATGATGTTAAAGAAAAGGAGAATCTCAAATATATTGATCACCAACATGGTCTCGATCAGGTGAGTTCACAGTGTAATCCTTCAAAAGCAGAAATTTTAAGACAAATCTCAGAATCTCCATTCAGAATATGGATGGAAAGCTTTTTTTTTTTTTTAAATCTGAGCCATGGACTGAGGGCTGGCCCTCAGAATGTATGGTAAGAGGAAGGATGACATTCATATAGGTCTTGCTTTTCTCAGGAGATCTCAGTGTGTTTTTTGTACCAGAAGATTAACATACATCAAGTGACCAGAAAAACCAAAAGATCAATAAGGATTTATAATGCAGGGCTGACAATAAGTGGCATTAGGACAAATAGGTCTTTTCATTGATCTTATTTCTGTCTATTATTCCACTTTCTTATCATTTTAATTCCCTTCTGCTTTCCTATTTTCCTAATGTTCTATTCCTCTTTTGTGCTTTAATTTTTCTTCTCTCTCTTTTGCTTTTCTCCTTCCTCTTTATTTTTTTCAACCTTTGAACCTGACTTGTCAGGGGCACCATAAGTTTTGCCTTCATGATTCAAGAACGGCTGGCTTGAACTAAGAAATAAACAGAAGACAGAAGAGATGAGTTGAGGAGAATCAGGGAAAAGATTCAGAAATTTCACTCACTGCAGGTGACCATTAAGAAAGATAATATTTACATGGTCTGTATTCCAGCAGAGATGTTCTTTGTATCAGATACTATCCCCCTGACAGTGTTACCTCTTACATAACTATTCTTTGTAGTTCTTCACACAGACATTAGGAGAGCTTGATGAATTCTAATTACTATTGTTCTTCTGTCTCACAGAAGAAAAGTTTGGCATTATGGGGAAAAAAAATCATAGGACTAGTTAATATCCTTGATTCAGAGAGCCAAGATAAGTCCATCTTGAAATACAGAAACATGAAGACCAATTTATGACTGGGGAATACTTAGAGGAGATGGTATAGCTGTCACTCTCCCTTGGAGTCTGACTGGGTGATGGTCATAAAGGAAAAATTACAAAGAATTCCCTACCTTATTAAGAAGCACTGTTTTTAAAACTTTTTTAGTTGATTCAACGTTTTGCTATAGATATGTTAGAGAAGAGTGCTTAATTTTCTGGAGGTTCCCAAACAGCATACAAGAATTGTAATTTAGGAGAAAAAAAAAGCCCATCAGTGTTTCTGAAAATCTGTTGCAGATAATAAGGAAAAGGAAAGGCTGACAAGAACAAGGAAAGGACCTAAAAGATGCACCCCAGTAGCATGTAGTGTTCATAAAATGATGGGTGATTGCCAGATTAGAATCAATATTAAATTTTAAAACTCCCAAGGACTACCTGGAGGTATCAGTGTATGTCATCCTCATCCATTTGGATCGATTCTGAGATGTAGTGGTACATCTGAGAGGGGACAGGCATGTATGTATGTACATATGTATGTATGTATACACACACATGAAATTCCTATTTTGAAGAATGACAGTAATAGTTTCTGGACATCCCCACTCAGGAAAGAACTGGAGGCAAAAAAGAAGGCAAAAGATTGTAATGGTAATTAATTTAAATTTGAAGACCTCTTTTTTGTTATGTCAAGTAAGCAGGTACTTAAACCTTAGTAACTAAGGGCTAAGTACCTCTGTGAAAGAAACAGAAAGTGTGAACTCTGTCTTGCTGCTGACATAACAGGAAGAGGTTGGCTGAAACAGGAAGCCAGTGTGTGTGTGTGTGTGTGTGTGTGTGTGTGTGTGTGTGTGTATAAGAAGAGCCCCAGAGAAGAGACAATCAGAATTAGAATTTTTGCTCCTGGTGGAGGAAGCAGAATTGTCCTAGCATCTGGGAGCTGGGCTGCTACTTGTTGGACTGAGAACTGAGTTGGAGTTTTCTATGAGACCAGAATCTGATGAAAGCTGAAGTTGCTGCCAAGAAGGCCACCTGGAAAGCTGAGGTTTCTTCTGGGTCCTAAGGCCAACTGAACTGTTGGAGGACTAAAGAAGTATGACCAGGATAAGACTTTGTTTGTAGCTTGGTTGATCCTGGAGTTCCTGGCAACAGAAATTGTGAAGGTTTTGAGATGTGCTGGACCCGGTGAACTTCACAGTTTATATCAAGAACTGCCTGGAGGACTGGACAAGAACCTAAGAGCTATCTGCCTCTGAATCCAGGTGACTATTTGATGGATTCAGGTAGGAGCTGGGACCATGGAAGGGGATCCAGGGAATCTGAGAGACCATCCCAAGTCAAGATGAAGAAAAGGCCTCTCCTTGGATATTGAATGTGTGATGAAATTGAAGTTTACTAGAGACCAAGGAGTAGAGGGTTTGTGTAATTTTCTAATGACTGTAGTTAGTGGTTAATGATACTTCATGACTGATTGCTAGATAAGTGATAATTAAGTTAATCTATGATTGCCCCATGAGTGGAAGACTGACTATTGTATTGTGAGACAACTGAATGACTGAGTGATGAGGCAAACCTCCTCAGGGATATCAGATGATCATTCTTTTGTTCTTTGTTCTTAATACTGTGACTACTTTGATGAAAACTATTTGGGCATTCTAATGTTAAGCTCTTGTGAACACTATATTGTGATTTTCTGTGATAAGATGTAATGTGAATATTATATTGTGATTTGTTGTGAATGTTTGCCTTGATTTGTTACTGAATAAATGGAGTGTTCACTATATTATATAATCAGAACCTTAAAAGTTGTTCACAATAGCATTCCTTTGGGAAGCTGCTTGTGCATGGCATTACAAAGATACGTGCAGTATAACCTGCTTTACATGATTCAGTGTCAGCAAAACTGAGAAATTAAAATAAATGAAAAGGAACATTTGAATTAAAAAGATATGAAATAGAGATATAAATAAATTAAACTTCAGAAAATGAAATTATGCTAACTATAAAGACATAAAAGGTCCTTTTAAATGTTATAAAATTATGTCTAGAGGTCCAAATTGGCATTACTTGTAATGACAAAACACTAGAAGCTTTCCCCAAAATATTGGAGTGAAGTAAGCATATTCCTTTCCATCATAGTTTTTTGTATGTGGTTCTGAGATGCTGATAATATCATCAAAATAAGAGGAAGAAATTTATGGCATAAACACAGACAAATAGAAGGCAAAATTCACCCTGTTAGTTAATGATGCGATGGTATATGAGCTAAGAAAGTGAAATACAGCTATTTTGAGCAGCTTTCCTTTCTATTTCCTCTTGGATTTTGCTATTGCTATATAAAATGCTATTGATTTCTGCAGGTTTTGTTTGGAATAAATTACAAAGAGAAAATGCTTGTAATAAATTAAAAAATAAATCCAGAGATGCCAATAGTATTTCTATGTAGCATTAACAAAACACAGAAAAAGAAACCATAGAACATGAAATCCCACTCAAAATAAGTCCATCTTTTATGTTATGAATTTACCTTTTTGCATTTTTTTATTCTGGTAATTCGTTTTTTCTTTTCCTTTTTGAAAAATTAAATTAGCAAATGGCTTATCTATTTTATTAATTTTTTTTATCCAAAAAGGGTCATTGTTTATTAACTTTTTTGTTTTTTTGCCTCATATTTGATTTCAGCAATTTTCATTTTTGTATTTGAGATCTTTAAAATTTATTATTTTTATAGTTTTTTAGTTGCATACCCAATTCATTGATCTCTTTTTTCTCTTTTGTTGATGAAAGTGAATCAAGATAGAAAATTTTCCCTTTGGCTTTATTTATCTCAAAAGTTTTGGCATACTGTCTCATTGTCATTTTTAGATAACATTTGTTTTTCATTTTTGCTTTTTCAACATCCTTCAAGATTATTTATATTCAATTTATGTTGAAATACTTTCTTCAAATGCAGCTTATTGATTATTGTTTGTTTTTTGTTTTTGAAGAAGACAGAAGATATCACAGGGTGATGTCTTGACTTGTGTGTGAATTGGAAAAAAAATGCTAAAATATAAATAAAAGAATTTGTTTTAAATGACAGAGTTTTTTTTGTTTGTTTGTTTTAGTGGGAAGAGCAGTGGAGCTATAGCAGACATGCTGTAGTTTTATCTTTGCTATCTATTTCATATGTGGCTGTGGGTAAAATAATTTTTATAAGAGCTGACATTTTTATAACACTTTAAGGTTTGTAAAACATCTTACAAATATTACCTCATTTTATCTTCATAACAACTCTGTGAGATAGTTGCTATTTTGATCCACATTTTACAGTTAGAGAAACTGAGTCAGAGGTTATGACTTCCCTAGGGTCATATAGCTAGTATGTGTCAGAGGCAGAATTTGAATTCAGGTCTTCTTTCTCTTTAGAAGAAAAGATACATAAAATCACTTCAAGCCCTATCATCCCATAAATTGTCTTGATTAGTAAGTGTTCTGTGTAGGGAAGAGTGGGAAAGGAAGATCTTGGTCATGAACAGAGGAAAGTGACATGAGGGTCAGGGGAAGAAGAAATAAGTGAACAAGACAGATAATTGGCTTCTTATTGGCAGGAAAACTGGGTGAAAAAACTGTCAATGGAAAAAGTAACAAAGGCTGTGTGTCTTGGTTTGGAAATCCACACTATGCATTTTGACAGTTAAGGTGAGGAAGTTGGCAAGAATAACTTTATTACTATTGCTTCCTAGATCGTTGGTCCCCTGTATCATCTGGAGCAACTGGTAGTAGAGTGGATTGAATCTATAAGGGCTAAAGGTACAGAAAATATCAATTCTTGTATGAAGACTAAGCACTGGCTAAGGAACTGAGAAAGAGGTCTAGATATGGAATGTGCTGGAAAACGGTTGGAAACTCATGGTTTCAAAAAGATGGAATTCTGAGATTTCCATCAACTGTTACCTGAAGGGGAATCTCAAACCCAGAGACTGATGAGGCCATGCAAGGCACTGATAGGAAGTATCCCAAAGAAAAACGTTGGGGACAAAGGAGAAACTGAGCAGAGACTCAAGGGGGGTGTGTGTAGAGTCATAGAGATAGTTTATCATGGTCTTTGGACCTCAGAAATCCCCATTTTCATTGATACAGGTAATCTCTTGTCACAAGAAGATTGTATAATAGTTGTTTCTATCAAGTACAGTTCCTATAGTACTATACAACTATTTCTCTTTTCCCTACTCATTCTAAAGAAAGAAACTACCTCATTTTGCACTTCCATGATAGTTCAGGAAGGGGATAAGAGAACTAAGCCAAGATCTCTAGGTTTCTTACGTGGTCAATAAGTCTCAATTAACTTGAATTTATCCACATAGATTCCCACATCTAACAGCCCAATCAGCATATAAAATGCACATATGAACTATAAAAATGAAGAAAACAACTATGAGTTCTAAATGTGAAAGGGATGAAAACTTAAAAAAAACCCAACACTTTCCTCCTTAGGTCCATTCTTGGCTTCAAAACTGCTTTACTAAACCTGTAATGGGAGCCTGAGGAGAGACTCTGGTCCATCTCCAAGGCTTACAAAGCCTTGTATGTCAGGAATTGTGTCATTCTTTTCTGCCTTTACCCAAATGTTTCCAGGCAGAAAGCAGAGGAATGACTGGGAAAGAGGAAACCACAAACCAGATTTTCTTTGGTCTCTCAGAATCAGAGGAGATTCTGCTCTTCTATAGACCAACATCACCCAGAGCCTTTAAAGTAGTTTTGCATTTATCCTGCTCCTGTATGAGGCAGAACTGAGAGGGAGGGAAGCAACTGCCTCAGCTTATGCTTTTGTGTTCAGGAATCTTTGGGTCTCCCCCAAACTAAAAGCTAGTTCAGAATAGTAAAAATTAAGTCAGCTGCCAATACTACCCTTACTACAAGACAATGGAGTGGGAGTTAAAAGTTTAGTTTCAGATCCTTTTAGAAGAAGGTTTGGACCTGTGAGGAACAGGTTGTCAGGGTAAAGACATTTCAGGTCTCTCTCCAGAATTGGGCAGGATGTAGACGCCTAGCCTGAGGAGGAAGATACATATGAAGAGAAAGTGCCTTCTTGGCCTTTTCAGGGAAGGAGATGTCCCATGAGAAGCCCAGGGAGGAAGAAATACTAGGGCCCATCCAAAATTAGAAAAGAGAAAGACTAAGGCAGACCACCTTGCCCTTTCTGGCTTCTACCAGTTGCCCTGCTGTTCTGGGGTTCTCTACCTGGAGACCCATACGGGGTATAATTCTGGAAGATGAGAGGGAACAATGAAGCAGGATTTTAGGTTCTGAGTGTTTTGTGAATAAATACTGAGAATGAGGCATGGACAGAGGAACACAAGATTTGGCATCACTGAGCTCAGACCCTACAGAGTTGTAATGTGATGTGATGCCTTCATATTAAAGTCTATTGGAGTCTCCACTACCCAGAAAAAGGAGTTGATTATATAAAAGGGCAGCACTGAGGACACTGAGTCCTCAAATGGGAACCTGATATTAAGTTCTAGCCTGGAAGTAAGCACATGCCCCAAAAGGTCTGGCCCCTTCCATGACAGCATCCAATTCAATCCATTACCAAACTCCCAATGCCAGTTGCCATTATACCCACTGAAGCTGAATTGACACCACAGGATCCCACAATGGCTGCAACAGGAAGAGAATGAGGAAGTAATCCAAGGGCAAGAGAGTCCTGAGGAGTATTGTCTTTTGGAAAGAACAAAGGAGATACATGAGCACAAAGAGACCTAGAGTGTGGCTGTATGAGGGAAACAGAGCCAAAATTTATTTCTTAAAAAGCGGGGAAGGTGGTGAGTTTGAGCCCTTTGGCCGTTAAAATAACTCTTTGACTATATGATTCTATTAATCTCTCTCAACCTTAGTTTCCTTATCTACAAAATGATAGATTTGGACTAGATATCATTATCTATTATATCTTTCAAGCCTAAAATTCTATCAGTCTAATAATTGGGAGACCAAGACACATGCCTAAACAAAAGCAAAACCTAATTCACTGTACCAGAGAGAGAAAAAGAGAGCCAAAAAGATTCTGATATACTTCCTTCCCGAACTTAGACTTTCCTTTTCTAATTCCAATTTTGAGACCTATGGCAGGCAGGAAAGATAAGAACCTGAGTTATTTCTGATGAACTCAATGCCTATGAACCTTACTGTTTTCTTTTTCCTATATCATTCTCTTAAATTTTTCCACTGTTGTGTTTTTTTCTTTTCTCTCTTTACCTTGCTTCCTCTCCCACTTTTTTTCTTCTTTCTGTCTGCCTCAGTTTGTCCTGTGGCACTCACAATCCTTTTGCTCTGGACTCAAGAGATGATAGACTCCATCTAAGAAATGATAGGAATATTGAAGTAGGTAAAGAACAATCAGGAATGAGAACTCAGGAATGGCAAGTACCAAAGCTGAACTCTGCACTCAGCCTATTAGATCAGCAATATCTCCATGTTTCATATTCTGGTGACAATTTTCCATCAGAAAAAATTTCCCTAGTAGTAATGTTTGGTTTCAAAACATTTCTTATAGTTCAGTCAAAAGAATTAAGGTGGGTTAACCAATTTTTATTCTTACTCTTCTCCAATACCACTGAACTAGTAGAGCTCAATAGAATAGAGAGGAAACCAGAGAATCTGAATTAATCTCTTTTGATTTAGAAAGCTAAGATTATCTTAAAACAAAGGAGAGTGAAGGTTATTTCTAGTTTAGGACATAGTTTAAGATGAGGGACTGGTCCTTTTATACTTGTCATATGTTCTTGAGAGGGAGTATATATATATATGTACATATATATATGTATATATATATATATATACATAAAACTAGTGCACTATAGTTAGCTTCATTTGTAATGCTATGTATTTTATTTGATGCATTAGGAAACAGTATTGCAAGGAACTCATAGGCTTCATTCACCAAACCACAGAAAGTAGTCAACAATGTGCAAAACAAGTTTGAGAATCCCTGATTTAGAACATTTTTAGGAGATTCAAGGTTTTGTTGAACAAATTTATTTGCCTGAGACAGAGAGTTAAGTAACTGGTCCACAGTTAGGAAATATCCGAGGTCAGATTGCAATTTACGTCTTCCTGACTCCAAATCTAGCACGCTATCTACCCTGGCAGTTTGCCTCTCAGGCAAAGGATTCATATTTATTTATACTCTACTGCCTGTGGATTGTCACTGTGAGATCTATCAGTCTAGTCCAGAAGACTAGAGCCTTTAAAGCAACATGAATCTGGTTTGGTTCTTGAGGGATGAGAGGCTGGTAGCATTAGATGGGAGCCTTACAGGTCAACCACAGTACTTCCACAGTTGTGCTTTTCTTTCAAAGACTGGTCCATTGGCAGCTGTTTTTTGCTTCTTTCAAAAGTGGTCTCTTTTTGGAGTTCAGATGGTGAGCAAAAAGTCAGATTCCAGAAACTAGATTAAGTGAGGTCTTGCAAAGGATTGGACCTGAGGCCTTTTTCTATTGTAGATCGTTACTGAAAGCTACCAGAGAGACTACTTGAGGGAGAACAAGACTGATAGGGCCTATAGGACTGGCCCATTCTGTGTAATGGAGGATTTTTTAATTTTCACATTAGTAACAAAAGACTTTGAATGCTATCGATTGTAGACAAGAAATGAAGGAGAAAAGGCAAAATTCTCTGATGGGAGAAATGATATATAAAACTCTGACCAACTGAAAAGGAAAGTCTGCTCTCTTTATGACAAAAGATGGAGAGTGAGGATGAGTGGTAGTGTTCTGGCACGTAATAGCCTATTTTGTACACCCCAAATTTTTTCCTATGTTTAGCGCTAAAGTCATATAACAAGCATTTAAGGGGCAGGAAAGATATGGTGGCAGGATAGCTCAAGGAATACTTGGCTCAATTGAGTCTTTCTTGTACACTATTCTTTCTAGGTTCCACAATTGCTATGGGGGTATGTCAGCTGATGTATCAGGTGGGACAGAGAACACTGGAAAGTATGAGCCTGTGCTCCATAGAGACCCACCCCCAACAACATGGCTTGCCCTTTTATATCCTTGAGTAAACAACCTGCATAGGTTATAGATGTGATCTTGTACCCCTATCACCCAGGAACCATCTGATTATATTTGCCTTCATAGATGATTACAGAATAGGCAATGAAATTGAAATGCTTTTAGTAGAGACAGACCACTCCAAAACAAGTAAATTCATTATACTTGATAGACACAGAATGATCCAGAATAATTATAGGGTTATATGATAATATAAGATAGATATGAAGTCCTGGCCTGAAATGATTAGCTCCACACTACTACGGCGGCACTAACCAAGAATGCTAATATCTATTAGGGTCATTTGTTGAAATTTTTTTAAAAAGCCAGCAGAAAATAGTTGGTAGAAATCTGGCTTCAGAGTCAGGAAGACCTAGGTTAAAGTCTTAACTTCTGATACACACCGATTATGTGACCCTGCATAAGTCACTTAAACTCTTAGTGTTCTAGAGTCTAGACAATTCTCTAATTCTAATACTTGCAGAGAAAGTGTCGATGTGAATTTGTAGGGAGAGTTTTCTTATCTCGAATTTCCTTATGTGAATTAAATTATCACTATTCTTTAAAAGAAGGGTAAAGAGTTGAATGTTAATGTTCTGAACCCAAACAGGATCAGGAAGATCATCATCTTCCTGCCCCTAAAAGAATCCTCAAGAAAAAGGGGTTACATTTTTCCACAAGAGGTAATTTTATATTGACAGAAAAGATAAACTGCTGTAGGAACAGTCATAGCTTATAACAACTTTTACAGGATCACTAACAAAAAAAATTATTGAGTTCCTAGCACATAATGGACACTGAGAAAATCTATTTTAAGTGAATATCACAATGAGTATTTTTGAGCACTAACAGATCTGACAAATAGGGTGAGGTCAGTCCACCTATAGTTCTTACTGTTCTTCTATGATCATAGCCCAAACAAGAGTTCCCAAATTAGGATGTGATACTGAGATCTTAGAATGTCTTTAACCATCAACAAGATACTCTGCTTCTTTGAGGATCCCCTTTCCTCTCTTCCTGGGAGAGAACACACCTCCTTGACTCATTAACTCTAAATTAGATTAGAAAAGACAGTAGGCCAGGGAGTAGCAGATGAGAATTCTAGGCCCAGTTTCACCACTTCCTGGCATTAAGGTCTCCCTAAAGACCCATAAGCAGGGTCTCAGTTTCCTTATCTGTAAAATGGGGATGATAATATGCACACTCCCCACTTTTGGGACTTATTGCAAAGCTCTAATTAGACAATGAATATGACAATCCTTGCAAAAGCATCAAGCTTTCCACAAATAGAAGTCTATGTTGATGTAAAAGGAATGCACTAGAGAAGTAGCCTGGCTTACTGCTCAGTTATTGTGACTTATAGTGTCAGAGCTCTAAGGTGTCACCCCAGCTTCAAAGATCTTGGAATATAAATGCATCAGCCCATTTGGAGGTGATAAAGCTCCAGGGAAACTATATAAAAACTCATAAGGGTCCAATCTTATAACAAAAATGACAATTATGAATAATGGAAAGTATGCCTAGCAAGAAAACAGATACCAATCATTCGAACAGGGCATTCACTTTAGGTGGTCAAGTTCATTCAGGAGATGAAATTACCAAGATTGACAAGATTGCTTATTGAACATCAAATTGGAACAAAGGGAGTAAGATGTTTCTAAGGGGTATTTTCATCAAGCAAGGGTAAACTTGTAAATCTCTAGGTTATAGCCATACTCAAAAGGACATTTCTGACTCAAGAATTGTACCTCAACATCTAGCAGCAGCGCTGGCTATGCACTGACATATCCCTACTCTTCGGTTCAGAATTCTGAAATTATAAGATTGCCTTGCAGTGGAGTAGAGGAAATGGCAGGCATTTTTATCTTCTTACACTTTATAATGGTGTGTCCCTGGAATAATTTCAGATGTTGCCATAACCTCATTGACCCATAGAGACGTTATGGCTTTAGCAGGCAGTATTCCGCTACTATGTCTGTTGTTGTTGATCCAACTCTTTGTGACACTTTTTGGAGTTTTCTTAGCAAAGACATTGGAATGGTTTACCAATTTTTTTTCCTCTAATTCATTCTACAAATGAGGAAACTGAGGTAAACAGGGAAGTGACTTGCCAAAAATCACACAACACAGTGTCTGAGATGAAATTTGAACTCAGAAAGATGAATCTTCCTGATTCCAGGTCCAGTACTCTAAACACTGCATCAACTAGTTGCCCCATTATTGCTTCTAGATCTTATTGCCATGTGCTAAGGTCCCTCCCTAATCCTGTTGCTACTGTCTCTGGAAAGGATTATGTCATTTTAAGAGTAAGACTTCCCAGTCTACATAGCCTGAAATGACTAACTCATTTGGTCATCTCATCAGTCACCTTGCTACCTGAATTAGAAATGTTTTAACATACTAGCTCCAGAATTCCTGCCTCATGGGCCCCCAACTCTCCTGATTGGTGAAAGCCTCACCTGAATCACTAGGCAAAATGCCTCAGCAGCTCTGCACTTCACTCCCTGTCCCACCTCACCTCAGCTACCTACTCACTAACTACCTTGCTGCACCAGTGCCAATCTTTTATTTATGTATTCATTTATTTATTTATTTAAATTTTATTATAGTTTGCATCATTCATTTCCACAAGATTTTGAGTTACATATTTTCTCCCCCGCTTACCACCCCCCACCACCCCAAAACAGCCATCCCAGTGTGTCCCCCCTCCCCCAGTCTATTC
>JAQQSV010002783.1:10896-21891 GCA_028646515.1 Pseudochirops corinnae | reverse complement strand
TGTTTTGGGGCGGTGGGTGGGGGGAAGAGGGGGAGAAAATATGTAACTCAAAATCTTGTGGAAATGAATGATGCAAACTATAATAAAATTTAAAAATTTAAAAAAAAAAAAATAAAGACCAGTACCTCTACTCCTTTCACACTAACGATCTCTATTTATGTCACATTAACCCTTAAATATTGTGGAATGACTCCTTGAAATATAAAAGATACTCTTTTGCCTCCACCCTTCAGAAGGAGCCAATCACCAAGCTAGTGATAAGTCACATGGAATTTAGATTTGTTCTTTTTCTGTACCAAGATTGTGGCTACATCAAGTCTTTCTCTCCTACCCCATGCTACAGCCCATCTCTCCCTCTCTCTCCCTTTCTTTCTTCCTAGCAAATCTTTCACTTTCTCTCTGAATCCTTGTTAGCTTATTCTAAACCTTGGTGCTAGGTTAGCAGACAGAATAGATCATGACTTTCTCTGGCTAATGCACTAATCACACCGATACCTCTCACTTTTCTTCTCTCCTCCACTCGCTCATTTTTTCTCTCCTTGTGTTTGGGGTTTGGAATGGGTAGATTGCACAAACTGTGGTAAGACAATCTCAAAAGGGACCTGGGAGAGATCTCAATTTCCAATATTTCTTTCTATTTCAGTAATACTTGGATGTCTGTCTTTTAGGATTACCATAAAGAATTGTGTTTTCAATTTATAGAGATCATTTTATAGACTTATTTGCTTATACAGCAGTACCATTTCCCTAAAATCCTCTTTGTTTGCTAGTCCTCATTAAATACTCATTTCCCTTGAAGAAAGTCATCTGTTTTAATGATTGAGATTTAGCCAAAGACAAGGCTATCTGGCACTAGCGAGAAGATGCTAAGAATTTCTGGCTGGGAAGCAAAGTCCTCCCTCGAATAATGTTCATAATAGACTAGTAGAACATGAGTAGTTGTGTTGACAATAGAAATTAAAGGTGTGTGTGTTATAGAAAGGTCAACAGATGAGGAGTCAGGAATCCTGGGCTAGATCCCTGGTTTTCCTCATCCAAAATGTTTTCATGTTTTCTTTTGGATTAAGTGCAAGCCTCAACTCATTTTGTCTTCCAGTTATCCTGATGCTATTCTTAAAGAACCACACTACATGTTTGTATGCATCTTTCATGACCTACTCTTACATACATCTTCTACATATGTTTTATATGTTTTTTAAAAATTGAAGTTGGTTAATGGGCTCCCTGTTCACCTATATAATATTCTTTATACTGTTCAATCTTTTCTTACAGAATCTGAGAATTTGTTGTTGTCCCTCATTTTTGAAGAGGAAAATGATATCACGATGCTAGAGTCAAGTTAAAGTGTGTCTGACTGTGGCTAATCAGAGCAATATGAGCTCAGAATGCTCTACTACAGGTCACACACAAATAGTCCATGTGAACAATTAGTGTGGATTCTCTAAATTTGCAGGTCTCACATTTCTTTTGAGTTACTTCAATTCTGTGTTGCTCATAGAGCACAGCACCTTCCTTGATAAAGCCATGCCATGCTGAATGGTTCTGTGCCAGTGTTTTCCACATCACACAATCAACTCTAAATTTCTAGAGAGCCCTTGAGAGTGTCCTTGTATAGCTTTGTCTGACCACCAATCTGAGAACAATAGCATTTCAGAGGCAGAGAGTCCCTTAGCAGCTATCTGGTCAAACACCTGCCTACAAAATAATCTATACCAGTGATTTCAAACTCAAATAGAAACGGGGGCCTCTAATCCCTACATAAAGACCCCTGCAGGTTGCATATTAACAGTTTTAAAATGTAATACTATCTATGTTTTGTTGTATTTTTATTTAGTTTGTTAAATATTTTCCAATTACATTCTAATCTGATTTGAGCCACAATCAGAAGCTTTGTGTGCCAGGCTGCATGAATGGTACCTTTATCTAAACTACTATATATCCAGGTAGTAGTGATCCATTCTGTGCCTGAAATCTGCCAGTGAGGGTGACCTGTCATTTTCTGAGACTGCCAATTTCACTTTGGGGATTCTCTCATAATTAGGAAGTTTTCCTGACAAAAAAAAAAACAAACCAACCAAAAAACCTTAAATTTGCTTCTCTATAACTTCTTCCCATTGACCCTAAGCGGCAAAATCAGGAACAAATAACAAGTCAAATCCCTTTTCCACATGACAGGTGATTCCCAGATCTCATCTGTCTTCTGAGATACAATTCCCATTGTCACTTGGACATCCTGAATTGAATATGCATCTCAAACTGAAATAAAAGAAACCATTCTCTTTCCTCCTAATCCCTCCCCACATCCAAACTTTCCTGTTACTGCTGAGGGCACCACCATCCTTTAAGTCACCTAGGCCCACAGATCATGTATCATCCTTGACTCTTCATTCTCATTCACCCAATATCCAATATCCATTATGATGCCAAATATTGCCATTTCTACCTTCATAACACATCCCCTTCCCTCCACTCATATAGCCACAACCCTGGTTCATATCCTAACTGCCTCTCACTTGGACTGCTACAATAAGCTTCTCACTGGTTTCCCTGCTTCAAGTCCCTTCCTACTTTAATAAATTTAGCTGCCAACAAGATTTTTTACCCCTAAAGTATAGATTTACCACCCTTTGCCTCCCTCAGCTCCAATGAGCTCTAGTGGTTTCCTTTTGTCTCCAGAATCAAGTATAAATTCCTCTGTTTGTCATAAGAAGCTCTTCATAGCCTGACCTTTCTGACCTTTCTAATTTCCTTACAATCCATCTGATCAGATTCGTGCTCTGTTTTCCAACTACACTTAGGCTCCTTGCATTTCCCTGAACATAATGCTCCATCTCCAACTGCTTTGCACTCTCTGTCTCTGATGCCTAGAATATTCTTCACCCTCACTTCCATTTCTTAGTTTCCCTGCCTTCCTTCAAGATGCAGTTCAAATTCCACCTTTAGTAGGATGCCTTTCCTGTTCTTGCCCAGACGCCAATATTTTTTCTCTTTATATTACTTTTATCCATTCTGTATATATTCTGTATGCACCTCGTTATTTAAATGCCATCTCTCCCATTAGAATGCATGCTACTTAAGGGCAAAGGTTATTTTTCTCTCTCAACTCTTAGCATGGTACCTGGCAGAAAGTAAGTACTTGAGAAATGCTGACTAACATTCCTCCAAATGCTTACTACCTAAGTGACTTTGGCCAAGTCACTGAACATCTCTGAGCCTCATTGTCCTTATCTATCAAATGTACAAGGTGATCTCTAGATCCTTTGAATATTGCTATTGTGACCACTCTGAGTTTTCTTTTCTCCAGGCTAAAAATACTTATTCCAATAATGCTTCACATTACATTGACTTGAAGCCCTTCACCATTCTGGTTGCCTTCCTCGGTCCTTTCTTCAGCTTATCATTCTCCTTCCTAAACTGGTCTAGAACTAAAAATGGCTCTCCATATTCTGTCTAACCAGGGTAGTATACAACAGAATATCAGAATATAGAATAGAATGATAGAAGCTACACCGTACATAGCTTCCTTGGTCCTAGAGGTAGTCTTTGATTGCAGATGAAGATTGTATTCACTTTTTAATATGCCATATCACTCTACTTTCCAATACTGGCCTTACAGTCCACTAAGATCCAGGAATTTTTTTTTTTTTGAGATAAACTGCTATCCACCATTTTTCCCCAATGTAGTTCTTTCAAGTTATTTTTTTTTAAACTCAAGGGTGACTTTACACTCATCCCTATTAAATTAAATTTAATATATTGCCTCCAATGTCTGAACCTATTGCTCCTCTGACTCCAAATCTAGTGCTCTTTTGACTGAACATCTGCTACATAACAAAACAATTAATGACTCTGGTAATTGTTCTTCCAGGTATAGACGTTAGTATTCCATCTTTAGCCACAGCATATAAAACTGACTGCCACCAACTGGGAATTCCAGGGGAGCCGCTACTCTCTTCGCCATCAAACTTGAGCTCATTGGAGCATTAATGGACTGGGCTTTAGGAACCTGTCACATTCATTAACTCTTCACTAAGGAATCATTTCAGAGCTGAAATCTGTTTTTCTGTGCTAACCTTTCAATTGTAAAACACAGAAGGAACTGCAGAGAAAGTTGACTCTGTTCCCATTGTATTCCCTTAGCAATGTGTCAAAAGTTTAACAAACTTCAAGGATCCCTCTTCTTTCCTTCTGCCAACAGCTGCAGCAAAGATCATACATCCCTTTTTCCTGGATGTCAGCTGTCTATAAATGTCTGCTGGAATTGGAAATCCCTGTAAAGGTTTACAAATTTGCAGACATAGAGCAGCCTCACATCCATCTAGGGGACTTCATCTGACTTCCTGTGGTCAGCTCCTGAACTTTAGCTTTGCCATCTCTGTGGAATTTCAGTTTTTTCTCTCAATCTCAACCCCTTCCTATACCTTTCATTTGAGAAGTTTTTTTGTTTTTTGTTTTTTTTTAAATCCCTGAAAGAAAAAGGAGTTAGAGGAAACTGGTATCTCCTTCACTCAAGGTAGTTAACTGAAATGGTCTACCTTGAACTCATTTAACCTTAGCCCCATTACCACTGTTATAAAAAGTCCTAATTCTTCTTTAGTGTTCACAATTACAAAGCTCTAAGATAATATCATTCCACTGTGCTCTCTAAAAGTTTCTCAGTCCTAGTCTCACTGATCAGACAATTATTCACTCCTTCAGTGTTTTCCTGTGTGCCTTTAAAAAAAAAAAAACTATACCTTTCAATGTAATTTAAAAAGCACTGATTGAGCACCTACTATGTACAAGGCACTGGTTGATGCTGAGGATAGAAGGGCAAAAAGAGAAAAATCCCTTCCCTCTGGAGGTTTTCTATTAAACTATTAAAAAGTAGGTACCTTGTTAACATTTCCTAAGCTAGGCTCTAATGGGAGTCTACTGAGACAATTGCAATGCTACCAATATTTTCCCTCCTAAAATATTAAACAAAAAATTATACATATCACATACTTTCATGTGATATTTTTTTCCTATGACAATAGACCTCATCTTTTTCCTTTTTTGCTCTAAAATTTCCCTGTTCCTATCAGTTTATTCTGAGAGTATCTCAGATCCTCAGATTCATTTTTATGAGTTCCATCCATCTATTTGAAGCCCTGAAGTGTCCCATGGCCAAATTAGTTAAGTAAACCCTGCTGTATTTAGACATTTACTCCTAACAAGCTACTCTTTAGCCCAACCCACAAGTCCTAGCACCAACATGTTCACTGGCAAAAGTCTCTACGCTTTGGAGCATTAGAGATGAAGGTCTCTTAACTAATGAGTCAGAGAGCTCTGCTTAAGTAGTTATGAGAATGAATAATGGGTCTCTAAGGAATGACCAAACAATATTTATAATATTTGTAGGAGAAATCAGTCTTTGTAAAAAGTGCTATAAGAGAGTTTCTTACAAGTTAGAAAATACTGAGTGTGAGATACTATTTTCCTCTTTGTATGAAAGGAATTTTTTTTCATATTAAATATAGCAAAGTCTTAAAGGAGGTCTAAAGTAATTGGATTGAAAATAGAGGTAAAGAGGTTATCTAAGAAAGGACCGAAAGGTATGAGGTAGAAACAACAGCTCATGGGATCACAAGATCATACAGGATTTTAGAATTGGAGCAACCTCAGAGATCATGTATTCCAAACATTTCGTTTTACAGCTTAAGAAACTGAGGAACACATAAGTGATCTGCCTAAAAAAAGTAATAAAGGGAGTAAGCAAAAGGACTAGAATTCAAAAGGGAATGTTCTCACTCCAAAGCCCAGTTCATTTCTAACTACACCAAAAACTCATGGTTTCCTCCTAAAGGTCATCTATTGAGCTGGGGGGGTGGAGCTTGAGAAAAGTTGGGGAGGCTTGCCTATATGAGGAGCTTTCTAGGAGATGATGAAAACTGAATAAAGTAATTGCTGAGCAGCAGTTATAGCTCAGATGAACTTAGACCGAATGAACCAGTGATAAAGTACCTCTACGATGATCTTTGGTTATGCAGGAGTGGAGAGTGCAGTTGATGGCATCTGTGAAGACGATTTTTACAGTAAGTTTACATCTAGGGAGGATAGGGTGCTTTTCTTGCAAGATTGCGTCTTGTCCTCCAAACGTCCTTGTGAAGGGAGGAAGTACAAACACTACCCTCATTTGATAGGTGAGAAAACAGGCTCAGAGGTATTAACTGACTCCAATGTTACGAGCTAGTCAAGTGGCAGAAACAAAGCCAGCTTCATTTCCACTACAGCATGTTGGTGAAGAGCCAGGGCTCGGGACTGGCATGGTAGCCATCGATTGGTATGTTTACTGGGAAATGAGAATTCTCCAAATTTCCTGATTCAGAATTGAAGATACCTTTGCAGCGAACAGCAGTACAGAAGGCCCAAGAAAGAGGAGGGGTGAAGGAAAGAAAAGGGACAGAGTTTTACTTACACTATCAAGCAAAACTAGTTACATTTAGTGATTAGACTGTGACTAATTATGGGAATCCATTCCAGATATTAGACAATGATTAATTCTGGGAATATCTTTTCTGGTAAAACTTAGTCCCAAGATACACACACACACACACACACACACACACACACACACAGTGTGTATGTGTATACATATTGTATGTATACACATATATCTATGTATCTACATATACACATATACACATATATGTGTATATTTATATATACACAAACAGGTTCCTTATATGCAAATGAACTATAAGATAGTTTCTCTTGCCCCCTCCCCATTCTTGGAACTAGGACAAGGAGAAAGACATTTCTGGCATTATGACTTGGAATTAATTATATATTTCCCCATTGAAGTAGTATTATAAATGGTAATATGGGGTGACAAATAGTAGCATTAACAATATAGTTTAGGTACATAATGGATTAAAAACACTTCTATAGTTTGACTTGGCAATATAACCAGTGTTTATATGATTGATTCTATGGGAAAATACACAGTAAATTACAAGTGAATTTCAAACTATAAACCATTTCAAATACAATGCAGTTCAGGACTACCTACACACAAACATTGCCCATTATAAGCAGAGTAGAGGCTGTAGCATCTAGAAATCATTGTATAGGTGTCTGAAATTGGAAATAATAATAACTTTAGGAAAACAGGAAATTATTGTCATCACCATTATTATGATGATCAAACATTTATTGAGAGTCAAAGTATCAGGCACCACTCTGTTGTTAGTGATACAAGAAGAGATAAAACTTGGTTCTTGCCCTCAAGGGGCTTACAATCTTACTTGGAAAAACAATTATTTACATGTTTATCCCAAAGATACTTATATGTGCACAAATTGTCTTTCCCAACAGGATGTAAACTGTATGGGGGTAGGGATTATTTCAGTTTCTTTAAATCTGTTTCCCTAGTGGCCAACAGAGTGCTTGGCACATAGTATATACTCAACAGATGCTGGTTAATTGATGTAAAATAAATAACAATAATAATACAAGCTGGTATATTTTAAATGTCAAATAGGGGGAAAAGAAGTACTATGGAAATTGATAGGAATACTTCACTGTCTAATATCTGAAGAAATCAGGAGAAGCTTCCTTGTTCTCAAACTGGGTTTTCAGGGACTGGTGGGACTTTGGTAAAAAGAACAGAAAAGGGTTAACTCCAGATATAGAGCCAAAGAAACAAGCACTTCTTAGCAAGGGGGTTGAAGCTAAATTCAGAGACAGATGTGGCCCAATCTGCCTGGAATGAAAATTTGAGTAATGAAGATTTTGATTCATAGACAATATGATCACAGGCAATTGAAGAGTAAAGGGTGGTCAAGTGACATAACTGAAAAGATTTTTAGGTGTTAAAAGAATCTTTTTAAGGCACAAGTATATGTGCATATAATTCCCCTACTCAGACACCTTCACTGGCTCCCTATAGTTTCTTCAAAAAAATATAAACTCTTCTGTTTGGCATTTAAAGTTTTCCTCATTCTGGTTCCAACCTATCTGTCCCACCTTATTTCATATTACTCCTGTGAGGGATAATTTATAGTGAAGTTTCCCCATTCTGAAAAATCAAATCTAGAATGGTTTCAGTATTCACTAGGCCTAAGGTCAGGTCACCTGACCTTCAAGCAATCTGGGGCTTAGAGCAATGGAGACCCTCCCCCAGAGCCGACTCAGCAGAAGATATGCCAAACAAGGTTAAGACTGCTTTCATTGGACACCCACATGTTTCTGGGTCCTTTCTCTCAGAGAGATTCCTGGGCTTAGGTTGTGGGACAGCCATCTTACCAATAAGAGTGAAGGCCAGTTGGGGAGGGGGGAGGGTTGGGTTTCTGCATTGGAAGATTATATAATCATGGGCTGCCTTCTACCTGTCGCTCTCTCCCTGCAGACACCATGTTGGGCAACAGGGGGTAGAGTCCTTTCTCATGAGAAAGAATAAAGACCTTTTCTGACCTTAGATTCAGACTCTGAACTCTTTCTTCTCACGCATTCCCATTATTTCATATAACTCTAACAAACTAGATTACTAGGTAGGCCCTACACTCAATGTTCCCTTTTCTGACTGATTCATTTGCACAAATCACCACCCATCCCTGGAATGCATGCTTTCCTAATCTTTGCCTCTTATACTCATCATCTTCTTTCCCAGATCAACTGAAAAGCCATCTCCTAATTGAATCTTTCCTTATCTCCAATTTTTAGGGTTTTATTCCTCTGAAATACCTTACATCTTAGAGTAAAAGCTCCACCATTCCCATCCAGACTGCAAATGTAAATTCTTAAATGATAAGAATTAGCTAATTTGTCTTTGTATTACCAGACCTAGTAAAATGCCTCAAACCTAAATAAATATTTGTAGGATTGAATTCATTATGTAACGCTATATGGGATGACACAGAAAAGGAATAAATTGGATTCAGAGATCTTGTTGAAAGCATATTAATTTAGAATCTATTGACTTAGGAATATTTTAAGGCAAATGAAATTTGTAAACAAGCTACTTTAAAAACCTAGGCATGAAGCAATGATGGAGCAAACTTAGGTGACAGCAATAACAAAGGAAAGGAAATGGTGGGATTGACGAATGACATGATATAGGTTGTCAAAAAGAGAGAGGAGTCAAAGATGACTCCCATTTTTTTTAGTCTGAATAACTAGAGAAACTGCAATGCTACATATAGAAATAGGCAAGGCAGGAAACAGTTCCATTTTTCATGGAGTAGGTTTGATTTTAGACATGTGGGGTTTCATGTCCAGTTATAAATATAATTTTCTGGTTTCTTCCAAGTGCTTTGTAATATTCCATTTGAGTCTCACAGTAATCCTACAGATACTATTATCCACATTTCACAAATGAGGAAACAGAGTTTCGGGGAAGTGAAGAGCTTAGCCAAAGGTCACAGAGCTAGTAAGCTTCACAAGGAAGAAGTAAACCTTGGTCTTTTTTGCTTCAAGTTCAAAACTTTACCATTATTTCAGTGGTATTTTGGAGTCAACTCATGTTGGCTCATTAGAGCCATTGTTAAATTTTCAGTGTGGGCATTTACATTTCAGAAACCAGCAAACACTGAAAATCAGACTTTGATTTGTTGCTTTGTTAAAACAGTGATGTAGAAGATGTTAATAATGTAGATTTGACTTAAAAGTGCATTGCACCTACATTTTCCCTCCAGAGAGCTGGTTGATAAACTTTCACCATCATACCCCTGATTATAAGCAAGTAGAGAAAGGAATAGTAATGTAATTCAGGGCCTTAGAGATATAAACTCGGACCATACAGTTCAAGGCATTAGCTATTGATTCTATAGCAACCCCAAGTTTTTGCTTCGCTTAGTCTCAATACCAAAGTGGTGATATATGTCTGGAATGGAAAAATGAATTATTCTTCAGAAGAACACTTAATATTTAATTGTCTCATGTGGTTTGATGATAAATAATTAAGTATGTGATAAAATCTTTAGAACATAATGCCAAATTATGTAAAAATAAGTAATTACCACAAAAAGACACGGCATGTAAAAATATGAGATACATTATATGTCAATGGATTTAATAATTTTATTTTTTGCTAGTTTGAGTTTCATGCCACTGTATTATTAAGAAACCTAAAAGACTGGATCTAGGCTGTATGAACCCAAAGCTCTCATTTTGGGAGATGGGCTATGGAAAAAGTTGAGTGAAGAGGCTGTAAGTTTCTCATCACTGGATGTCATGAAATAGAGACAAGATGACCAGTTTTGATGAACCATAGCTGTGATTTGTGGTCTGGTTACCAGCTGTCCTTGATTATCTTTGAGATTCCTTCAAACTTTATCTTTATTGGTGATTAATGAAGACATGAGAAGGAATGAGTTCTCTAAGGCAAAGAGTTTACTGACAGAGAATGCCCAGATTTGACAGGTAGGAGGGGAAGAGAGGACTTATTGTCAACTTACTTAACATGCCAACCCTCCAGTCATTTTGAGTTTTTGCAATTTCATTGCATGGGGGTGGAGCCAATATGGCGGCGTAGCAGCAGCAACATATCGCAGCTCTCACATAGCCACCCCAAAATACCCATAAAATAGGACTCTAAACCAATCCTAGAACTCCAAAACACACACAAAGATACTTCCCACTAAAGTCAGCTCGGCTACAAGGAACCATATCAGCACTGCGAACGTAACCAGACTGGCCTGAAGCCGCGGCTGTGCCCCGGAGGCGGCTGGACTGGAGCAGCAGAGGAGCCTCAGGTGAGCGGATTAGCAGCAGCTGCTAGTGGGGATTGCGAAAGGGGGAGATAAGCAGTCCGGCCGAAAGGTCTCCAGAGCGGAAAAGCGAAAGGCAGAGGTTTTGCACCCGCCTCTGCATTGTAGCTTGCCTGTGGCCTGCAGACAGCAGGGGGACTGAGCGATTGTTCTCAGGCCAAGAGCTCTCGTGTTGAGCGGCCTGGATCTGGATCACGGTCTTGGGCCTCGGTTCTGGAGTCTTCACTATCCAGTCAGCCGGAAGTAAATAGGAAGAGTTCCCAGC
>JAQQSV010002783.1:0-10796 GCA_028646515.1 Pseudochirops corinnae | reverse complement strand
TCCGCTCTGGAGACCTTTCGGCCGGACTGCTTATCTCCCCCTTTCGCAATCCCCACTAGCAGCTGCTGCTAATCCGCTCACCTGAGGCTCCTCTGCTGCTCCAGTCCAGCCGCCTCCGGGGCACAGCCGCGGCTTCAGGCCAGTCTGGTTACGTTCGCAGTGCTGATATGGTTCCTTGTAGCCGAGCTGACTTTAGTGGGAAGTATCTTTGTGTGTGTTTTGGAGTTCTAGGATTGGTTTAGAGTCCTATTTTATGGGTATTTTGGGGTGGCTATGTGAGAGCTGCGATATGTTGCTGCTGCTACGCCGCCATATTGGCTCCACCCCCATGCAATGAAATTGCAAAAACTCAAAATGACTGGAGGGTTGGCATGTTAAGTAAGTTGACAATAAGTCCTCTCTTCCCCTCCTACCTGTCAAATCTGGGCATTCTCTGTCAGTAAACTCTTTGCCTTAGAGAACTCATTCCTTCTCATGTCTTCATTAATCACCAATAAAGATAAAGTTTGAAGGAATCTCAAAGATAATCAAGGACAGCTGGTAACCAGACCACAAATCACAGCTATGGTTCATCAAAACTGGTCATCTTGTCTCTATTTCATGACATCCAGTGATGAGAAACTTACAGCCTCTTCACTCAACTTTTTCCATAGCCCATCTCCCAAAATGAGAGCTTTGGGTTCATACAGCCTAGATCCAGTCTTTTAGGTTTCTTAATAATACAGTGGCATGAAACTCAAACTAGCAAAAAATAAAATTATTAAATCCATTGACATATAATGTATCTCATATTTTTACATGCCGTGTCTTTTTGTGGTAATTACTTATTTTTACATAATTTGGCATTATGTTCTAAAGATTTTATCACATACTTAATTATTTATCATCAAACCACATGAGACAATTAAATATTAAGTGTTCTTCTGAAGAATAATTCATTTTTCCATTCCAGACATATATCACCACTTTGGTATTGAGACTAAGCGAAGCAAAAACTTGGGGTTGCTATAGAATCAATAGCTAATGCCTTGAACTGTATGGTCCGAGTTTATATCTCTAAGGCCCTGAATTACATTACTATTCCTTTCTCTACTTGCTTATAATCAGGGGTATGATGGTGAAAGTTTATCAACCAGCTCTCTGGAGGGAAAATGTAGGTGCAATGCACTTTTAAGTCAAATCTACATTATTAACATCTTCTACATCACTGTTTTAACAAAGCAACAAATCAAAGTCTGATTTTCAGTGTTTGCTGGTTTCTGAAATGTAAATGCCCACACTGAAAATTTAACAATGGCTCTAATGAGCCAACATGAGTTGACTCCAAAATACCACTGAAATAATGGTAAAGTTTTGAACTTGAAGCAAAAAAGACCAAGGTTTACTTCTTCCTTGTGAAGCTTACTAGCTCTGTGACCTTTGGCTAAGCTCTTCACTTCCCCGAAACTCTGTTTCCTCATTTGTGAAATGTGGATAATAGTATCTGTAGGATTACTGTGAGACTCAAATGGAATATTACAAAGCACTTGGAAGAAACCAGAAAATTATATTTATAACTGGACATGAAACCCCACATGTCTAAAATCAAACCTACTCCATGAAAAATGGAACTGTTTCCTGCCTTGCCTATTTCTATATGTAGCATTGCAGTTTCTCTAGTTATTCAGACTAAAAAAAATGGGAGTCATCTTTGACTCCTCTCTCTTTTTGACAACCTATATCATGTCATTCGTCAATCCCACCATTTCCTTTCCTTTGTTATTGCTGTCACCTAAGTTTGCTCCATCATTGCTTCATGCCTAGGTTTTTAAAGTAGCTTGTTTACAAATTTCATTTGCCTTAAAATATTCCTAAGTCAATAGATTCTAAATTAATATGCTTTCAACAAGATCTCTGAATCCAATTTATTCCTTTTCTGTGTCATCCCATATAGCGTTACATAATGAATTCAATCCTACAAATATTTATTTAGGTTTGAGGCATTTTACTAGGTCTGGTAATACAAAGACAAATTAGCTAATTCTTATCATTTAAGAATTTACATTTGCAGTCTGGATGGGAATGGTGGAGCTTTTACTCTAAGATGTAAGGTATTTCAGAGGAATAAAACCCTAAAAATTGGAGATAAGGAAAGATTCAATTAGGAGATGGCTTTTCAGTTGATCTGGGAAAGAAGATGATGAGTATAAGAGGCAAAGATTAGGAAAGCATGCATTCCAGGGATGGGTGGTGATTTGTGCAAATGAATCAGTCAGAAAAGGGAACATTGAGTGTAGGGCCTACCTAGTAATCTAGTTTGTTAGAGTTATATGAAATAATGGGAATGCGTGAGAAGAAAGAGTTCAGAGTCTGAATCTAAGGTCAGAAAAGGTCTTTATTCTTTCTCATGAGAAAGGACTCTACCCCCTGTTGCCCAACATGGTGTCTGCAGGGAGAGAGCGACAGGTAGAAGGCAGCCCATGATTATATAATCTTCCAATGCAGAAACCCAACCCTCCCCCCTCCCCAACTGGCCTTCACTCTTATTGGTAAGATGGCTGTCCCACAACCTAAGCCCAGGAATCTCTCTGAGAGAAAGGACCCAGAAACATGTGGGTGTCCAATGAAAGCAGTCTTAACCTTGTTTGGCATATCTTCTGCTGAGTCGGCTCTGGGGGAGGGTCTCCATTGCTCTAAGCCCCAGATTGCTTGAAGGTCAGGTGACCTGACCTTAGGCCTAGTGAATACTGAAACCATTCTAGATTTGATTTTTCAGAATGGGGAAACTTCACTATAAATTATCCCTCACAGGAGTAATATGAAATAAGGTGGGACAGATAGGTTGGAACCAGAATGAGGAAAACTTTAAATGCCAAACAGAAGAGTTTATATTTTTTTGAAGAAACTATAGGGAGCCAGTGAAGGTGTCTGAGTAGGGGAATTATATGCACATATACTTGTGCCTTAAAAAGATTCTTTTAACACCTAAAAATCTTTTCAGTTATGTCACTTGACCACCCTTTACTCTTCAATTGCCTGTGATCATATTGTCTATGAATCAAAATCTTCATTACTCAAATTTTCATTCCAGGCAGATTGGGCCACATCTGTCTCTGAATTTAGCTTCAACCCCCTTGCTAAGAAGTGCTTGTTTCTTTGGCTCTATATCTGGAGTTAACCCTTTTCTGTTCTTTTTACCAAAGTCCCACCAGTCCCTGAAAACCCAGTTTGAGAACAAGGAAGCTTCTCCTGATTTCTTCAGATATTAGACAGTGAAGTATTCCTATCAATTTCCATAGTACTTCTTTTCCCCCTATTTGACATTTAAAATATACCAGCTTGTATTATTATTGTTATTTATTTTACATCAATTAACCAGCATCTGTTGAGTATATACTATGTGCCAAGCACTCTGTTGGCCACTAGGGAAACAGATTTAAAGAAACTGAAATAATCCCTACCCCCATACAGTTTACATCCTGTTGGGAAAGACAATTTGTGCACATATAAGTATCTTTGGGATAAACATGTAAATAATTGTTTTTCCAAGTAAGATTGTAAGCCCCTTGAGGGCAAGAACCAAGTTTTATCTCTTCTTGTATCACTAACAACAGAGTGGTGCCTGATACTTTGACTCTCAATAAATGTTTGATCATCATAATAATGGTGATGACAATAATTTCCTGTTTTCCTAAAGTTATTATTATTTCCAATTTCAGACACCTATACAATGATTTCTAGATGCTACAGCCTCTACTCTGCTTATAATGGGCAATGTTTGTGTGTAGGTAGTCCTGAACTGCATTGTATTTGAAATGGTTTATAGTTTGAAATTCACTTGTAATTTACTGTGTATTTTCCCATAGAATCAATCATATAAACACTGGTTATATTGCCAAGTCAAACTATAGAAGTGTTTTTAATCCATTATGTACCTAAACTATATTGTTAATGCTACTATTTGTCACCCCATATTACCATTTATAATACTACTTCAATGGGGAAATATATAATTAATTCCAAGTCATAATGCCAGAAATGTCTTTCTCCTTGTCCTAGTTCCAAGAATGGGGAGGGGGCAAGAGAAACTATCTTATAGTTCATTTGCATATAAGGAACCTGTTTGTGTATATATAAATATACACATATATGTGTATATGTGTATATGTAGATACATAGATATATGTGTATACATACAATATGTATACACATACACACTGTGTGTGTGTGTGTGTGTGTGTGTGTGTGTGTGTGTATCTTGGGACTAAGTTTTACCAGAAAAGATATTCCCAGAATTAATCATTGTCTAATATCTGGAATGGATTCCCATAATTAGTCACAGTCTAATCACTAAATGTAACTAGTTTTGCTTGATAGTGTAAGTAAAACTCTGTCCCTTTTCTTTCCTTCACCCCTCCTCTTTCTTGGGCCTTCTGTACTGCTGTTCGCTGCAAAGGTATCTTCAATTCTGAATCAGGAAATTTGGAGAATTCTCATTTCCCAGTAAACATACCAATCGATGGCTACCATGCCAGTCCCGAGCCCTGGCTCTTCACCAACATGCTGTAGTGGAAATGAAGCTGGCTTTGTTTCTGCCACTTGACTAGCTCGTAACATTGGAGTCAGTTAATACCTCTGAGCCTGTTTTCTCACCTATCAAATGAGGGTAGTGTTTGTACTTCCTCCCTTCACAAGGACGTTTGGAGGACAAGACGCAATCTTGCAAGAAAAGCACCCTATCCTCCCTAGATGTAAACTTACTGTAAAAATCGTCTTCACAGATGCCATCAACTGCACTCTCCACTCCTGCATAACCAAAGATCATCGTAGAGGTACTTTATCACTGGTTCATTCGGTCTAAGTTCATCTGAGCTATAACTGCTGCTCAGCAATTACTTTATTCAGTTTTCATCATCTCCTAGAAAGCTCCTCATATAGGCAAGCCTCCCCAACTTTTCTCAAGCTCCACCCCCCCAGCTCAATAGATGACCTTTAGGAGGAAACCATGAGTTTTTGGTGTAGTTAGAAATGAACTGGGCTTTGGAGTGAGAACATTCCCTTTTGAATTCTAGTCCTTTTGCTTACTCCCTTTATTACTTTTTTTAGGCAGATCACTTATGTGTTCCTCAGTTTCTTAAGCTGTAAAACGAAATGTTTGGAATACATGATCTCTGAGGTTGCTCCAATTCTAAAATCCTGTATGATCTTGTGATCCCATGAGCTGTTGTTTCTACCTCATACCTTTCGGTCCTTTCTTAGATAACCTCTTTACCTCTATTTTCAATCCAATTACTTTAGACCTCCTTTAAGACTTTGCTATATTTAATATGAAAAAAAATTCCTTTCATACAAAGAGGAAAATAGTATCTCACACTCAGTATTTTCTAACTTGTAAGAAACTCTCTTATAGCACTTTTTACAAAGACTGATTTCTCCTACAAATATTATAAATATTGTTTGGTCATTCCTTAGAGACCCATTATTCATTCTCATAACTACTTAAGCAGAGCTCTCTGACTCATTAGTTAAGAGACCTTCATCTCTAATGCTCCAAAGCGTAGAGACTTTTGCCAGTGAACATGTTGGTGCTAGGACTTGTGGGTTGGGCTAAAGAGTAGCTTGTTAGGAGTAAATGTCTAAATACAGCAGGGTTTACTTAACTAATTTGGCCATGGGACACTTCAGGGCTTCAAATAGATGGATGGAACTCATAAAAATGAATCTGAGGATCTGAGATACTCTCAGAATAAACTGATAGGAACAGGGAAATTTTAGAGCAAAAAAGGAAAAAGATGAGGTCTATTGTCATAGGAAAAAAATATCACATGAAAGTATGTGATATGTATAATTTTTTGTTTAATATTTTAGGAGGGAAAATATTGGTAGCATTGCAATTGTCTCAGTAGACTCCCATTAGAGCCTAGCTTAGGAAATGTTAACAAGGTACCTACTTTTTAATAGTTTAATAGAAAACCTCCAGAGGGAAGGGATTTTTCTCTTTTTGCCCTTCTATCCTCAGCATCAACCAGTGCCTTGTACATAGTAGGTGCTCAATCAGTGCTTTTTAAATTACATTGAAAGGTATAGTTTTTTTTTTTTTAAAGGCACACAGGAAAACACTGAAGGAGTGAATAATTGTCTGATCAGTGAGACTAGGACTGAGAAACTTTTAGAGAGCACAGTGGAATGATATTATCTTAGAGCTTTGTAATTGTGAACACTAAAGAAGAATTAGGACTTTTTATAACAGTGGTAATGGGGCTAAGGTTAAATGAGTTCAAGGTAGACCATTTCAGTTAACTACCTTGAGTGAAGGAGATACCAGTTTCCTCTAACTCCTTTTTCTTTCAGGGATTTAAAAAAAAACAAAAAACAAAAAAACTTCTCAAATGAAAGGTATAGGAAGGGGTTGAGATTGAGAGAAAAAACTGAAATTCCACAGAGATGGCAAAGCTAAAGTTCAGGAGCTGACCACAGGAAGTCAGATGAAGTCCCCTAGATGGATGTGAGGCTGCTCTATGTCTGCAAATTTGTAAACCTTTACAGGGATTTCCAATTCCAGCAGACATTTATAGACAGCTGACATCCAGGAAAAAGGGATGTATGATCTTTGCTGCAGCTGTTGGCAGAAGGAAAGAAGAGGGATCCTTGAAGTTTGTTAAACTTTTGACACATTGCTAAGGGAATACAATGGGAACAGAGTCAACTTTCTCTGCAGTTCCTTCTGTGTTTTACAATTGAAAGGTTAGCACAGAAAAACAGATTTCAGCTCTGAAATGATTCCTTAGTGAAGAGTTAATGAATGTGACAGGTTCCTAAAGCCCAGTCCATTAATGCTCCAATGAGCTCAAGTTTGATGGCGAAGAGAGTAGCGGCTCCCCTGGAATTCCCAGTTGGTGGCAGTCAGTTTTATATGCTGTGGCTAAAGATGGAATACTAACGTCTATACCTGGAAGAACAATTACCAGAGTCATTAATTGTTTTGTTATGTAGCAGATGTTCAGTCAAAAGAGCACTAGATTTGGAGTCAGAGGAGCAATAGGTTCAGACATTGGAGGCAATATATTAAATTTAATTTAATAGGGATGAGTGTAAAGTCACCCTTGAGTTTAAAAAAAAATAACTTGAAAGAACTACATTGGGGAAAAATGGTGGATAGCAGTTTATCTCAAAAAAAAAAAAATTCCTGGATCTTAGTGGACTGTAAGGCCAGTATTGGAAAGTAGAGTGATATGGCATATTAAAAAGTGAATACAATCTTCATCTGCAATCAAAGACTACCTCTAGGACCAAGGAAGCTATGTACGGTGTAGCTTCTATCATTCTATTCTATATTCTGATATTCTGTTGTATACTACCCTGGTTAGACAGAATATGGAGAGCCATTTTTAGTTCTAGACCAGTTTAGGAAGGAGAATGATAAGCTGAAGAAAGGACCGAGGAAGGCAACCAGAATGGTGAAGGGCTTCAAGTCAATGTAATGTGAAGCATTATTGGAATAAGTATTTTTAGCCTGGAGAAAAGAAAACTCAGAGTGGTCACAATAGCAATATTCAAAGGATCTAGAGATCACCTTGTACATTTGATAGATAAGGACAATGAGGCTCAGAGATGTTCAGTGACTTGGCCAAAGTCACTTAGGTAGTAAGCATTTGGAGGAATGTTAGTCAGCATTTCTCAAGTACTTACTTTCTGCCAGGTACCATGCTAAGAGTTGAGAGAGAAAAATAACCTTTGCCCTTAAGTAGCATGCATTCTAATGGGAGAGATGGCATTTAAATAACGAGGTGCATACAGAATATATACAGAATGGATAAAAGTAATATAAAGAGAAAAAATATTGGCGTCTGGGCAAGAACAGGAAAGGCATCCTACTAAAGGTGGAATTTGAACTGCATCTTGAAGGAAGGCAGGGAAACTAAGAAATGGAAGTGAGGGTGAAGAATATTCTAGGCATCAGAGACAGAGAGTGCAAAGCAGTTGGAGATGGAGCATTATGTTCAGGGAAATGCAAGGAGCCTAAGTGTAGTTGGAAAACAGAGCACGAATCTGATCAGATGGATTGTAAGGAAATTAGAAAGGTCAGAAAGGTCAGGCTATGAAGAGCTTCTTATGACAAACAGAGGAATTTATACTTGATTCTGGAGACAAAAGGAAACCACTAGAGCTCATTGGAGCTGAGGGAGGCAAAGGGTGGTAAATCTATACTTTAGGGGTAAAAAATCTTGTTGGCAGCTAAATTTATTAAAGTAGGAAGGGACTTGAAGCAGGGAAACCAGTGAGAAGCTTATTGTAGCAGTCCAAGTGAGAGGCAGTTAGGATATGAACCAGGGTTGTGGCTATATGAGTGGAGGGAAGGGGATGTGTTATGAAGGTAGAAATGGCAATATTTGGCATCATAATGGATATTGGATATTGGGTGAATGAGAATGAAGAGTCAAGGATGATACATGATCTGTGGGCCTAGGTGACTTAAAGGATGGTGGTGCCCTCAGCAGTAACAGGAAAGTTTGGATGTGGGGAGGGATTAGGAGGAAAGAGAATGGTTTCTTTTATTTCAGTTTGAGATGCATATTCAATTCAGGATGTCCAAGTGACAATGGGAATTGTATCTCAGAAGACAGATGAGATCTGGGAATCACCTGTCATGTGGAAAAGGGATTTGACTTGTTATTTGTTCCTGATTTTGCCGCTTAGGGTCAATGGGAAGAAGTTATAGAGAAGCAAATTTAAGGTTTTTTGGTTGGTTTGTTTTTTTTTTTGTCAGGAAAACTTCCTAATTATGAGAGAATCCCCAAAGTGAAATTGGCAGTCTCAGAAAATGACAGGTCACCCTCACTGGCAGATTTCAGGCACAGAATGGATCACTACTACCTGGATATATAGTAGTTTAGATAAAGGTACCATTCATGCAGCCTGGCACACAAAGCTTCTGATTGTGGCTCAAATCAGATTAGAATGTAATTGGAAAATATTTAACAAACTAAATAAAAATACAACAAAACATAGATAGTATTACATTTTAAAACTGTTAATATGCAACCTGCAGGGGTCTTTATGTAGGGATTAGAGGCCCCCGTTTCTATTTGAGTTTGAAATCACTGGTATAGATTATTTTGTAGGCAGGTGTTTGACCAGATAGCTGCTAAGGGACTCTCTGCCTCTGAAATGCTATTGTTCTCAGATTGGTGGTCAGACAAAGCTATACAAGGACACTCTCAAGGGCTCTCTAGAAATTTAGAGTTGATTGTGTGATGTGGAAAACACTGGCACAGAACCATTCAGCATGGCATGGCTTTATCAAGGAAGGTGCTGTGCTCTATGAGCAACACAGAATTGAAGTAACTCAAAAGAAATGTGAGACCTGCAAATTTAGAGAATCCACACTAATTGTTCACATGGACTATTTGTGTGTGACCTGTAGTAGAGCATTCTGAGCTCATATTGCTCTGATTAGCCACAGTCAGACACACTTTAACTTGACTCTAGCATCGTGATATCATTTTCCTCTTCAAAAATGAGGGACAACAACAAATTCTCAGATTCTGTAAGAAAAGATTGAACAGTATAAAGAATATTATATAGGTGAACAGGGAGCCCATTAACCAACTTCAATTTTTAAAAAACATATAAAACATATGTAGAAGATGTATGTAAGAGTAGGTCATGAAAGATGCATACAAACATGTAGTGTGGTTCTTTAAGAATAGCATCAGGATAACTGGAAGACAAAATGAGTTGAGGCTTGCACTTAATCCAAAAGAAAACATGAAAACATTTTGGATGAGGAAAACCAGGGATCTAGCCCAGGATTCCTGACTCCTCATCTGTTGACCTTTCTATAACACACACACCTTTAATTTCTATTGTCAACACAACTACTCATGTTCTACTAGTCTATTATGAACATTATTCGAGGGAGGACTTTGCTTCCCAGCCAGAAATTCTTAGCATCTTCTCGCTAGTGCCAGATAGCCTTGTCTTTGGCTAAATCTCAATCATTAAAACAGATGACTTTCTTCAAGGGAAATGAGTATTTAATGAGGACTAGCAAACAAAGAGGATTTTAGGGAAATGGTACTGCTGTATAAGCAAATAAGTCTATAAAATGATCTCTATAAATTGAAAACACAATTCTTTATGGTAATCCTAAAAGACAGACATCCAAGTATTACTGAAATAGAAAGAAATATTGGAAATTGAGATCTCTCCCAGGTCCCTTTTGAGATTGTCTTACCACAGTTTGTGCAATCTACCCATTCCAAACCCCAAACACAAGGAGAGAAAAAATGAGCGAGTGGAGGAGAGAAGAAAAGTGAGAGGTATCGGTGTGATTAGTGCATTAGCCAGAGAAAGTCATGATCTATTCTGTCTGCTAACCTAGCACCAAGGTTTAGAATAAGCTAACAAGGATTCAGAGAGAAAGTGAAAGATTTGCTAGGAAGAAAGAAAGGGAGAGAGAGGGAGAGATGGGCTGTAGCATGGGGTAGGAGAGAAAGACTTGATGTAGCCACAATCTTGGTACAGAAAAAGAACAAATCTAAATTCCATGTGACTTATCACTAGCTTGGTGATTGGCTCCTTCTGAAGGGTGGAGGCAAAAGAGTATCTTTTATATTTCAAGGAGTCATTCCACAATATTTAAGGGTTAATGTGACATAAATAGAGATCGTTAGTGTGAAAGGAGTAGAGGTACTGGTCTTTATTTTTTTTTTTTTAAATTTTTAAATTTTATTATAGTTTGCATCATTCATTTCCACAAGATTTTGAGTTACATATTTTCTCCCCCTCTTCCCCCCACCCACCGCCCCAAAACA
>JAQQSV010002782.1:10898-21895 GCA_028646515.1 Pseudochirops corinnae | reverse complement strand
TTATGTACACACCTCAGCCAATCCCCTTCTTCCACATCAACAGGGGAGTTCATGCCTTCTCAACAGTGGGACAGAGTTTGCACCTTCCACACTTAGCACTTAGTACTAAGTGCTAAGTATCTTGCTAAACTGATTACTATTACACCCACAGATCCCAATGTCCATTAACAATCCCTTTCCCATATGGCTTCTGGCTGACAAGCCTGGGCAACAGCAATTTGAGGGATGAACAGGACTCATCTTTGATACTACAGAGATCATAAGGTCTTTGAGGGTAAGGACTTGCACTTTTGTATACCTAGCACCTCATACAATGTTGGGCATACAAACATTCAATTACTGCCTGCTGGTTTATTGGATGGCAGGGGAGAAGGGACTGTGCACAGTCAAAGCTGTTGTTGTAGAATATCTCCATTGTTGTCCCATTGTTTTAGCTAGATAGCACAATATATAAAGTACTATACCTAGAGTCCAGAAGACCTGAGTTCAAATCTAGGCCTCAGGTACTTAGTAATTGTATGACCACAAGGAAGTCACTTAACCTCTGTCTGCTTTAGATTCCCTAACTGTAAAATGGGTATAATCATAGGATTTACCTTACAGGGCTGCTGTGAGAACCAAATAAGATAATATTTGTAACACACTTAGCGCATTGTCTGGCACATCTGTTGTTGAGTTGTGCATAAATCTTTTGACTCCATATGGGGTTTTCTTAAAAAAGATACTGGACTCTTCTCAGCAACCCAAGGTTGTAAGACAGCTCTAAAAGTCTTAGGATGGAAGGAGATGTCTACATTCAGAGAAAGATCTAGAAAGAACAGAGTTTAAATGCAGACTGAAGCAAACTCATGCTCTCATTCTTTTCCATGTTTGGTTTTGTTTCCTCTTTCCCATTGTTCATTCCATTGGTTACAACCCTTCTATACAAACAGACTAATGTCCAATGTGAAAATATTTGCAGATCCTATACTTGATTTCATGTCGCCATGGGTTGGGAATAGGGAGAGGGAAGGGAGAAAATTTGAAACTCAAGGGATTGTGGAACTGAATCTTGTAAACTAAAAGTAAATAGACAAATCAATTTTTAAAAAAAGAAAGATACTGGAGCAATTCACCATTTCCTTCTCCAGTTCACTTGATGTATGAGAAAGTGAGGCAGGCAGAATTAAGTAACTTGACCAGGGTCACATAGTAGGAGTCTGAGGCTAGATTTGAACTCAGGAAAATGAGTCATTCTGATTCCAAGTGCAGTGTTCTATCCACTATGTTTCCTAGCTGCCCTTGACACATAGTAGGTACTTAATTGTAGGTAATTGATTGTTCCCTTTCTCTCTCCCACTTCCCAGTAGGGGTGTCATGACTATGCAGAATTTAGAATTTATGGCATATGTGGAATGGACTATAAAACTAATTTTGTATATGTGACTACCTTTATTTTTGCTCTATTACTAATTAGTATAAGAATAAAGACATTGAGTTAATTCCAAAGACATTCAACTTCTACTATGTAACAGATACTCTGCTAAATGCATTCATAATATGTGCAACAATCAACAAACGACATCCCAGAGTTCATTTGGGCCAAATGAAGAGGGCATTGAATACCAATTGTTAACCCTACATATAAGTGACTATGGTGATAAAATACAAATTCAACTTTCAATAGCTCTCACAAATCCTTAATGCTATTTTTGTTTGAATGTCCATTTTGATTTTCTTTTAAAATTCTCTTTGTTTCCTATGTTAGAATTTGTTCATAATGTATATTAAAAGTGAAGTTTTATGTAAAGTATATTTTCAACATGTTATTTATGATTCTATGGTGTACTCTAACTCTGAAAAAAAAATTACGTTATTTCAATCTTACAACATAATTTATCATAAGCAGTGACATTAATTTTAATATATGCTGAAAAGCATTTCTAAGAATTACAACATCCACCTGTATGTGCCATACCACTTATGAAATAGAGGTTATAAATATGACCTGGTATAAATATATATGCCAACTACATATGGTAATTTTTCCATTATATTTTAATTCAAAAAGGTCTAAGTGTGTGAAATAGAATGATTTTAAAATTACATTAAGTTAATTTTAAGCTAATTAATAATTCATAGGCAAAGACAAAGGACAAAAAAATAATAGAAGACTACTAGTCTTTCATGAAAATAATTAAGTTTTCCAAAACATAAAAAAGAGGAAAAAGCTTTTGGAATGATTTTCTTTGAGGACTTCAATGCCATGTTATCTGCAATTATCTTAAATGCTGAAGACTTGACATAGATAGGAGAAGAGAAGCTTATTTTTTGCAAATACGATTTATACCCTGCACTTCAGTACAAGAGGAGGTAAGTAAGTGGACTCTGCTGTTCTGGGCAGTGTCCTTTGTTTACAAATAAAAGGTCAGAGAAGGGTTTGCATTATGCAATTTTTTTTTTCATAGCTTAGATATATTTTACACAGATTGAATGTTTAGTAGGGCTAATAATTTAATTTTTTAAATGATATTATGTGCTTTCAATATTTATTTTAATACTTCAAAAACATGAGGTATCATCCATATGCATACCCAGTGATCATCTCCAATTTAGTTTATTCTACGTATATCTTATTGGTACATAGTTACGTGCATGCCATATGCCTCCATTAGATTGTGAATTCATTGAAAATTTGGCCTGCCTTTTGTTGTTCTTTGTATTCCAAAACAGTGCCTGGCCCATAGTAAGTGCTTGATAGATGCTTTTTTGATTTGACTCATTCCACTGATGCAATTCACACCCTTCCTCATGCTTCTCCCCACCCCCAATGGCTTGGGAGTTGTTCTGCATGAGTTTTTGTGCTTGAACTCACTTCATGGTTGCTTACCTATATGGCAAGGCAATTGGCCTTTTTGAATTTAGCTAAGCCAGTTCTTGAAGAGTTATCACCAACTTTCCTTTTATAATGGACCCTCTTCTCATCTGGTAGACTTCTCAGTTTGGTAGAATCTCTCAGCACTTGAACTGTATTGGGAAAACTTTCAAGAACCTAGGGTTTTCTTTGTGATGTAATGAGGCATCAGAGTAGTATTTCAGTGGAAAGACTTTTAAATATGTGTACTATTTTGTCAAGAAGAAATGTCTATCTCTTTGGTGAATTCTGATAGAAATTTCAGTTTAACATTAAAATAGATGATCAGAAGAGTACAGCTTATGATTTACTTTTTTATTTGAGAACAAAACAATTATAAAATGTTGATTGTGACACTAATGAATTGTAACTAATGCTGTGATATGAGAATTAATTCTATTAAATGTTTTTGGAATGAAATAAAAATCAGATCACTTTTTCAAGAAAAGAATATTGTAGACAAGATATATACTTAAAGTGAAAAAAATACATTCTTTAAGTCAATTTAATGTCTTTTTTCTTTCATATTTTAAATTCCTATCTCAAAGGATAAGAAAGGGTACTCTTTGTTATTCAGAATATTAAAAAAACCCCTTAACTCAATAGTTTTATATGCGATAAATATACAAGTGATCCCTAACAATACTTTTATTAAATACCTAACTTACTTGGATACCTAAAGAATCTATGATTCATTTGAAAGAACTGAGAATGCTTAGCCTTGAAAGGGGAAGATTCTGAGGGAATATAATTATAGTCTTCAAATATCATAGAGAAGAATAATTTAACTTGTTTTCACTTGGCTCCAGAGGGTAGGATTAGGAGCAATGAATACTGTAGGAATGAATTGTAGGGAATCAGATTTAGACTCATTATAAAGAAAAAATTGTCTAACAATTAGAAATGTCAAAAAATGGAATGGGCTGCCTCATGAATTTGAGTTTCCACTTACTGAAGGTCTTAAATAGGGAGGGTGGATGATCATTTTGTTGGGAATATGAATTCCTGCTGAGGTTAAAGTTTAGCTAGATGTTCTCTGAGGTACTGTCAATTTCTAAAATCCTGTGATCATATGATATGATAACATAGAGAGAGAAATGTAGGTGAAGATAAGATAAAGAGAGTATCCATTTTGAATTCATTCAAGTTTATAGCCCAGGAAATACATCAGCATACATCACAGTATGCTAAAAAAAAACACTTTGGTGATGTGATCTGAGGGCCACTATCTCTAATTTATAAGGGATTTTGAAGAATGAAAAATCACTAAAGATAGTATTGATAGGAAAGTCAGTAAATAGAAAAATAGTAAAGATAGAAAAATCACTAAAAACAGACTAATATTATTCCACATTTTAAAAGTAATGGTAGATTCTCAAAACTACAGATCATTAATTTGGATATTTATTACAAACACAAGAAGTCAGGCTAAATGAGAGTTTCAGAGGCAGGAAGGCAAGCAATTATTGCCATTAGTTCTGAGAAGATTATAATACTTTCTCCAATCCTGAGAGAAACTTATTTAAAAGAAATTGCTAGTGTTAAAGGTTAGACCCTCAGACAAGAAGAGCAGGAAGGGAACAAACATTAATTTAGTGCCTATTATGTTCCAGGCACTGTTTTAAGTGTTTTACAAATATTATCTCATTTGAACTGTGGTTTCAAATTTGACTGTTACAGGAGAAAGGAGAAAGTCAGCTGAGATTTCACCTTTATAAAGAAGGAGCTCTTTCTATTACTACATTGCTATCACCATATGTCAGTATTTATGTCATCTTTGGTTGTGTGGAGAAGTCTTTTGTACCAGCCCTTGGCTCACCAAACTTTGGTTGTAGCTTCCATTCAAAGATGATTGAGGTGATTCACTTTTTGATGACTGGTTATGGTTTCTATGATCTTTCTTTAGTATATAATAACATTTTTGGCTTTATTTAGAGCTTTGTAACATCTGGTGCCTTTATTCCTATGGGAAATTTAAGTCAACTGATACTGCTTGCCAGAAAATAAATGTGTTCACATAACTATACATAGCTGTATCAATAATTAAGATCTTTTCCCTCTTGTTACAATCTCTTTGTGCTGGAAGTTTGTCCTCTTTCACATATTGAATCTAAAAAATCCACAAGCACTTCTGCCAAGGCTTTGATCCTTACTCTGGGATAATAACCCAAGACCATTGTACTGGTACTGACCAGGCAATTCATTAGAAGGCTCATGTAACATAGTATTTGGTTACTTGTATAGTCTCAATTGTTTCTTGATTCCTTTTTCTGCAATCTGTGAAATGAGATGAAGTTTCCCCTTATTTCTCCAATTATAGCTTCATAGATCAATGGTCAAAGAGTCCCAAAGCACCTGGGATTAATAATAATAAAATATCTTCCACATTTATCTTGTCAAAAGACCTTGAGTAAAGTGGAAAGCATTTCAGTCTCATTTTCTTATCCTCTTCAACCAATTATCTTGTTCAAAGATGCTAAAGTCTGATCTAGAAGAAAGGTAATAGTTAATACATTGTTTCTCACCACTAACCATCCCAAATTCTCTGTGAAAATGGGAACATCTCTAATAATATGTCAGAGATGGGCCTTTTCTTGTACAATACAGGAAAGCTGGGAGGCTCTATTTGGAACTGCTATACCTACACCCCAAAGAGGACATAGTTTTGAGAACCATAAGATACCATTACAGTCCTCTGGGTTGTATGGGATATTCCAGGGGGCACTAGTATCTCTGATGTAAGAACTGCTGAGTGCTTTTCGGGATGGCTCATGCACTTTTGGTGTCCACCTGCCATTCTTACCTGTGGCTCCAAGAAGCCGTAACATGTGAAGCAGCCACACCCCAGTGACCCATCTCATCAGGCAGGTTAAACCAGGTAGAGAGTAACTGGTGGACTTCCAATCCATCATTAATTTAGGGGGATGTCTAGCCCAAGAATCTTTCTGGCAAAACAGGCAGATGTTAACATTTTGTTTCAATGGGCCATGAAGGCAGTTGAAGCAGCTACTGTGGAGCAATTAGAACTTGGTCGGACACAGAAGATGCCAATGTCATCTACTTCATCCAAAGCCACTGCCAGTCACCTTGACTTCTGTTTTGAACTGGACTCTGATGACTCTGGAAGAGAGAGTGAACTTTGAGTTTGAGAGAGTGAGGACTTTGAGAAACTCTGCCTCACTTAAATCCTATTTACACATGATTCAAAAGCCATCACCCCATAATGTCATTTTGGTTCTCTTTGAGCAGTAAATGCAAAGAACAACAACAATCTCCAATTGGCTTGAAATAATTTTCTTTAATAAATTATTTTTGCAAACATGACTCTTATGCCCGTGCCTTCTCCTCTCTAGTCGAGTTACCACATAGTCACTCATGTGAAGAGGCTTTTGCTGCCAAATGTAAGAACTTACACAGAGTCCTCATCTGCAGTGAATGACCCTAATTGAGTTGCCTGAGATCTTAAACACTGAAGACTTTGGCAAAGTTTAATATGTATGAACACTCATTGCAATATCGTAGCCAAAAAAAATCTAATGATGAAATATACAAAGATCAAACGTAAGATAATGCATTTAGGAACAAAATTGCATGCATACAAGATGGAAAAAAATTAGGCCAGAAAATGAACATTTAAAGAATGGGCCACTTAATTTTCCACAAATTTAAAGTGAGCCACCAGTGTGATCCAATAGATAAAAGAGTTAATAAAATCTTAGCATTGCAGCAAAACAATATAATGTCCAATTCAAAGTAAATGCTAGTCTTCAACGAACCCTGGAATAGCTAGACCATTTCTGTAGTGCTGTGCTGAGTTGTAGGAGTCATAATTTAAGAGGGCTAATGACAATTGTGTTTATCCAGAAGCCAACCAGGCTGAAGAGTAGAAAGCCTAAACTGTCTTATGAGAAACCAATATTAGAATGGGATATTTAGTCTAAATTTGAGAAAACTAAGAGGAAATGGCATGTATCTCCCATCGTTTGATAGGTTAACATACAGAAGGGAAATAGATTTATTTTACGGGAATCCAAAGGAGAGTTATCAGGCATGTTACAGTGGGGAATTCTTTTGTGTACAGATTGAAATAGTTAGCTTTTGAGGACCAAACATGGAAAACTTAAATTCTGTGATTCTCTGACAGAACTGGACCACTGGGTAAAAGTTGCAGGGGAACAGAGTAATTCAATACAAAGAAGTATAAGCTCCTACAAATCAGGGCCCATGTCTTATTTGTCTTTGTATCTTCTCTAGTGGTTCTAACAATAATTGCACATAAAAGATACAATAAATGTTGTGTAGAAATAACAGCTCAACAGTAGACTGCCATTAACTCTCTATCCTTGGAAATAAACACTGAAAAGTTCTCTTGTCACAGATTGTACAGAGAAAATTCATGCCTTTCTTCAAAGGTGAATTAGGTGAACTCTAAACTCCCCTCCTGCCTTAAGACATAATGATTCTATTCTATATGAATGTCTATATGTTACAGCAGAAACTGATTTATACCCATTGGGAAAGTGCTTCGGATATCACTCTGTGTCTTAAGATTTTTCTTGTGAAATCTCAAGAACTCTTTTGCCATTTTTCAGGACTGCAGAGGTCATGCTTCAAAGTATGATATTTCTAGAATCTTTTCAAAAAAGAGAATCCTTTTAAGGTTGTCCTGAAACTGTGAATTTCCTGAGAATAGGGACTATTTTTTTTTTCATTTCTGCCTTTCTTTATACCTCAGAGTTTAGCATATTGCCCAGCACATAGTAGGCACCAAATGAATGCTAACTGATTGACTAATACTATCATCTTTTACGATACTGTGGTCTCCTTAGGCATCTAGCTAGTTGATACAACTTGTAGCTACCATCAAATACATCCTTCCATGATTGCAACAGGGGCACAAGCTCAGATAATTGAAAATTTGTTGTAGATCCTTTGGGTACCACCAAACATAGTTTCAAGGGATCCTAAGTAAAATTTGTGTGTACATGGGGAATATTGTGTCTTATCTGAAATAACCAGATCATACAAAAATAAGGTACAAGAAAGTCATGAGGGTTCAAAAAGGTTGCCTATAGCTATCAATGGAGGTAAACTGAGACGTTTGGTCCTGTTTACAAACAGGGAGATTGTGAAGGGTTCTTTAACTTTTTACAAGCTTGTCTGTCTCAGTGTTTAGAAAATTATTTTATTCATGGCATAAGTACAAAGGTGATGAACACCAACTTTACGAAAACAAACATTTTTGGCCATAACACAAAAGACTGTGGAACTGATTCAGTCAAGGCAGGCTTCCTTTTGAGTTTTTGTAAAATGCTGACAATGAAGTGATTATTTGCCTTGATGCTCACAAGGAAGCTTAAGAGAATGAATGAATCAATGCTTTCATCCTGGAGATCCATGCTCAGATTTCTTTTTTTCCCCCAAAATAGGAAGCTCCGAGTTAGAATATCACAGAAATAGTCTAACAATATCTAGTTTTTTGGGACTAGGATATAGGCATATGAGTATATATATATATTTTTTTTCCTGCATTGTCTACCTTATGGAACCATGAACAAAACCAAATGCATTCATTCTATTTAGAAATACAAGGGACCTTAGAAGTCATCTAGGCCAATTCCCCTCATTTTACAGATGAGAAAGTTGAATCCTAGAGAAGTTAATTTATTTTCCCAAGTTAGCAAGCATAAAAACTAAGATATGAATATAATTCTCTGATTCTCATTCAATGCTTTTCCCACTAAGCCCTATTGTCTTCTGTGTGGATATGAAAATACTTTGTAGTTTGCAGAATTGCAGCATTAAAATGATCACAAGATATTATTGTTAGAAAGTACCACAGAAGCCATCTAGCCCAACACATCCTCTCTAAAATACACCAGGCAAGTAGTCATCCAGTAATAACTTCAAGACTTTTAGTAATGAGGGTCCCATTACCTCCTGAGGCAGCCCATCCAAGTTGTGGATAGTTCTAATTTGGGGAAAAGTTTTCCTTATGTCAAACTTAAATTTGTCTCCTTTATACTTCTAATCATTATTCCTGGTTCTACCCCCAGGACCCATAGAGAATGAATTCCTCTAGTTGAAGACAGCAATCATATTCCACAATCCATTTCAATTACATTCAGTGCAATGATTATTTATAAAGTAAAGCGTCTACTCTGTTTAGGTATAAAGACAAAAATGGAAATGCAGTTGCTGTCCTCAAGGAGTTTGTCATCTAATGGAAGGATACAACATGGATAGATACACACATAGATGATACTCTGAGGAACAGGAAGAAACTAGCAAAATTAGGAAAGGCTTCTGATAGTTAAGGGTTTCTAAACAATAACAGTGAGGAGGGACAGCATTTTAGGCGTGGGAGTCAGGTAAAAGGTAGAGAGTAGAATGTCACATTTGAGGAACACCTGCTTATCTAGGTTATGGAGAATGTGAAGGGGAGTAAAATGCAATAAGCCTGGAAAGGTGGGCTGGAGTCATATTGTGAAGGGTTTTAAATGTCACACTAAAGAATTTATATTTTATCCTAGAGGATAAAAATGGGTGTTGAGCAAGGAAATGGTGATAAACTTGCTGTAGGAATATTATTTTGGCAGTAGTATGAGTAATGAATTGGGAAAGGAGTAAGACTAAAAATTAAGACTCCATCCCAGAGGCTATTGCAATAATAACCAGGCGAATGGCGTTTGGGGTCTGAAGTAGGGTGGCAGCTATGTTAGTGTACAGAAGGGGACCAATGAGAGAAATGTGTCATAGAAATAGAAGGCTCTTCTGAATAAGAGCAGAGAGGAGGAAGAGAACTTGGAACATAAAATTAAAAAAAAAATTAAAAATTCTTTTACCTGTACAAAAAGAAATAATAAGATTTAGCAACTGACTAGATGTTATAAGTTTATAAAAGTGAAGATGATTCTGAGATTGTGAATCTGATTGGGAAAAAAAGATGCGAGAGCACTAATCAGAAGTAAGAAAGTTCATGGGCAAGGGTGTGCTTTGAGGGGAAATAATGAGCTCTGTTTTGGGACAAGCTGAGTAGTAGGTGCTAGGCTACACTTCCCCCAGAATCTCCACTTGATCCTCTTATGGTGTGAAAACACACACACACACACACACACACACACACACATCTTTGATTGATATGATGTCAATACAAAATCAGTGGAGTTTGAGACTAGAATACCTATTAGGAGATTGACAATAATAGTGGGGAGGGATGAGAATGGTGATAAGGGACAGGGTTAGGATTGTGGCAGTAAGAAAAGAGAATAGTTAACAGATTCAAGAGATGTATACACATGTGGCACCAACAGAGTTAGATAACAAATCATATAAGATGTTATTTCTGAAGTGTGACTATATTGTTTCTGGATTCATATCACTTTTTCTTTTAAGTATCTCACTTTGCTAGATCATTAGTAAAAAAGGAGAAGGAGGAAGAGGAAGAGGAGGAGGAGGAAGAGGAGGAGGAGGAGAAGAAGAAGAAGAAGAAGAAGAAGAAGAAGAAGAAGAAGAAGAAGAAGAAATTTGTAAATTAGAATAATTGAATTTTCAGAGTTGGAAGGGAACTCAGAGGTCATATAGTCCAACCCTTACTCAGAACATGAGCCCAGTCTCTATCTTCCTCAACAAGTGGTTCATCTGGAGGGGGCGGAGCCAAGATGGCGGCGTAGCAGCAGCAACATATCGCAGCTCTCACATAGCCATCCCAAAATACCCATAAAATAGGACTCTAAACCAATCCTCGAACTTGAAAACGCACACAAGGATACTTCCCACTAAAGTCAGCTCGGCTACGAGGAACCATATCAGCACTGGGAACCGAAACCAGCCTGGTCTGAAGCCGTGGCTGTGCCCCGGGGGCAGCTGGGCGGGAGAAGCTTCTCAAGTGAGTGGAGATTAGCACCAGCTGTGAGTGGGGATTGTGAAAGGGGGAGATAAGCAGTCTGGCCAAAAGGTCTCCAGAGGGGAAAAGCGAAAGGCAGAGGTTTTGCACCCGCCTCCGAGTTGTAGCTTCCCGCCCACGGCCTGCAGACAGCAGGGGGACTGAGCGATTGTTTTCAGGCCAGTGCTCTCATGTTGAACGGCCTGGATCTGGATCATC
>JAQQSV010002782.1:0-10798 GCA_028646515.1 Pseudochirops corinnae | reverse complement strand
TGCTAATCTCCACTCACTTGAGAAGCTTCTCCCGCCCAGCTGCCCCCGGGGCACAGCCACGGCTTCAGACCAGGCTGGTTTCGGTTCCCAGTGCTGATATGGTTCCTCGTAGCCGAGCTGACTTTAGTGGGAAGTATCCTTGTGTGCGTTTTCAAGTTCGAGGATTGGTTTAGAGTCCTATTTTATGGGTATTTTGGGATGGCTATGTGAGAGCTGCGATATGTTGCTGCTGCTACGCCGCCATCTTGGCTCCGCCCCCTCCAGATGAACCACTTGTTGAGGAAGATAGAGACTGGGCTCATGTTCTGAGTAAGGGTTGGACTATATGACCTCTGAGTTCCCTTCCAACTCTGAAAATTCAATTATTCTAATTTACAAATTTCTTCTTCTTCTTCTTCTTCTTCTTCTTCTTCTTCTTCTTCTTCTTCTTCTCCTCCTCCTCCTCTTCCTCCTCCTCCTCTTCCTCTTCCTCCTTCTCCTTTTTTACTAATGATCTAGCAAAGTGAGATACTTAAAAGAAAAAGTGATATGAATCCAGAAACAATATAGTCACACTTCAGAAATAACATCTTATATGATTTGTTATCTAACTCTGTTGGTGCCACATGTGTATACATCTCTTGAATCTGTTAACTATTCTCTTTTCTTACTGCCACAATCCTAACCCTGTCCCTTATCACCATTCTCATCCCTCCCCACTATTATTGTCAATCTCCTAATAGGTATTCTAGTCTCAAACTCCACTGATTTTGTATTGACATCATATCAATCAAAGATGTGTGTGTGTGTGTGTGTGTGTGTGTGTGTGTTTTCACACCATAAGAGGATCAAGTGGAGATTCTGGGGGAAGTGTAGCCTAGCACCTACTACTCAGCTTGTCCCAAAACAGAGCTCATTATTTCCCCTCAAAGCACACCCTTGCCCATGAACTTTCTTACTTCTGATTAGTGCTCTCGCATCTTTTTTTCCCAATCAGATTCACAATCTCAGAATCATCTTCACTTTTATAAACTTATAACATCTAGTCAGTTGCTAAATCTTATTATTTCTTTTTGTACAGGTAAAAGAATTTTTAATTTTTTTTTTAATTTTATGTTCCAAGTTCTCTTCCTCCTCTCTGCTCTTATTCAGAAGAGCCTTCTATTTCTATGACACATTTCTCTCATTGGTCCCCTTCTGTACACTAACATAGCTGCCACCCTACTTCAGACCCCAAACGCCATTCGCCTGGTTATTATTGCAATAGCCTCTGGGATGGAGTCTTAATTTTTAGTCTTACTCCTTTCCCAATTCATTACTCATACTACTGCCAAAATAATATTCCTACAGCAAGTTTATCACCATTTCCTTGCTCAACACCCATTTTTATCCTCTAGGATAAAATATAAATTCTTTAGTGTGACATTTAAAACCCTTCACAATATGACTCCAGCCCACCTTTCCAGGCTTATTGCATTTTACTCCCCTTCACATTCTCCATAACCTAGATAAGCAGGTGTTCCTCAAATGTGACATTCTACTCTCTACCTTTTACCTGACTCCCACGCCTAAAATGCTGTCCCTCCTCACTGTTATTGTTTAGAAACCCTTAACTATCAGAAGCCTTTCCTAATTTTGCTAGTTTCTTCCTGTTCCTCAGAGTATCATCTATGTGTGTATCTATCCATGTTGTATCCTTCCATTAGATGACAAACTCCTTGAGGACAGCAACTGCATTTCCATTTTTGTCTTTATACCTAAACAGAGTAGACGCTTTACTTTATAAATAATCATTGCACTGAATGTAATTGAAATGGATTGTGGAATATGATTGCTGTCTTCAACTAGAGGAATTCATTCTCTATGGGTCCTGGGGGTAGAACCAGGAATAATGATTAGAAGTATAAAGGAGACAAATTTAAGTTTGACATAAGGAAAACTTTTCCCCAAATTAGAACTATCCACAACTTGGATGGGCTGCCTCAGGAGGTAATGGGACCCTCATTACTAAAAGTCTTGAAGTTATTACTGGATGACTACTTGCCTGGTGTATTTTAGAGAGGATGTGTTGGGCTAGATGGCTTCTGTGGTACTTTCTAACAATAATATCTTGTGATCATTTTAATGCTGCAATTCTGCAAACTACAAAGTATTTTCATATCCACACAGAAGACAATAGGGCTTAGTGGGAAAAGCATTGAATGAGAATCAGAGAATTATATTCATATCTTAGTTTTTATGCTTGCTAACTTGGGAAAATAAATTAACTTCTCTAGGATTCAACTTTCTCATCTGTAAAATGAGGGGAATTGGCCTAGATGACTTCTAAGGTCCCTTGTATTTCTAAATAGAATGAATGCATTTGGTTTTGTTCATGGTTCCATAAGGTAGACAATGCAGGAAAAAAAATATATATATATACTCATATGCCTATATCCTAGTCCCAAAAAACTAGATATTGTTAGACTATTTCTGTGATATTCTAACTCGGAGCTTCCTATTTTGGGGGAAAAAAAGAAATCTGAGCATGGATCTCCAGGATGAAAGCATTGATTCATTCATTCTCTTAAGCTTCCTTGTGAGCATCAAGGCAAATAATCACTTCATTGTCAGCATTTTACAAAAACTCAAAAGGAAGCCTGCCTTGACTGAATCAGTTCCACAGTCTTTTGTGTTATGGCCAAAAATGTTTGTTTTCGTAAAGTTGGTGTTCATCACCTTTGTACTTATGCCATGAATAAAATAATTTTCTAAACACTGAGACAGACAAGCTTGTAAAAAGTTAAAGAACCCTTCACAATCTCCCTGTTTGTAAACAGGACCAAACGTCTCAGTTTACCTCCATTGATAGCTATAGGCAACCTTTTTGAACCCTCATGACTTTCTTGTACCTTATTTTTGTATGATCTGGTTATTTCAGATAAGACACAATATTCCCCATGTACACACAAATTTTACTTAGGATCCCTTGAAACTATGTTTGGTGGTACCCAAAGGATCTACAACAAATTTTCAATTATCTGAGCTTGTGCCCCTGTTGCAATCATGGAAGGATGTATTTGATGGTAGCTACAAGTTGTATCAACTAGCTAGATGCCTAAGGAGACCACAGTATCGTAAAAGATGATAGTATTAGTCAATCAGTTAGCATTCATTTGGTGCCTACTATGTGCTGGGCAATATGCTAAACTCTGAGGTATAAAGAAAGGCAGAAATGAAAAAAAAAATAGTCCCTATTCTCAGGAAATTCACAGTTTCAGGACAACCTTAAAAGGATTCTCTTTTTTGAAAAGATTCTAGAAATATCATACTTTGAAGCATGACCTCTGCAGTCCTGAAAAATGGCAAAAGAGTTCTTGAGATTTCACAAGAAAAATCTTAAGACACAGAGTGATATCCGAAGCACTTTCCCAATGGGTATAAATCAGTTTCTGCTGTAACATATAGACATTCATATAGAATAGAATCATTATGTCTTAAGGCAGGAGGGGAGTTTAGAGTTCACCTAATTCACCTTTGAAGAAAGGCATGAATTTTCTCTGTACAATCTGTGACAAGAGAACTTTTCAGTGTTTATTTCCAAGGATAGAGAGTTAATGGCAGTCTACTGTTGAGCTGTTATTTCTACACAACATTTATTGTATCTTTTATGTGCAATTATTGTTAGAACCACTAGAGAAGATACAAAGACAAATAAGACATGGGCCCTGATTTGTAGGAGCTTATACTTCTTTGTATTGAATTACTCTGTTCCCCTGCAACTTTTACCCAGTGGTCCAGTTCTGTCAGAGAATCACAGAATTTAAGTTTTCCATGTTTGGTCCTCAAAAGCTAACTATTTCAATCTGTACACAAAAGAATTCCCCACTGTAACATGCCTGATAACTCTCCTTTGGATTCCCGTAAAATAAATCTATTTCCCTTCTGTATGTTAACCTATCAAACGATGGGAGATACATGCCATTTCCTCTTAGTTTTCTCAAATTTAGACTAAATATCCCATTCTAATATTGGTTTCTCATAAGACAGTTTAGGCTTTCTACTCTTCAGCCTGGTTGGCTTCTGGATAAACACAATTGTCATTAGCCCTCTTAAATTATGACTCCTACAACTCAGCACAGCACTACAGAAATGGTCTAGCTATTCCAGGGTTCGTTGAAGACTAGCATTTACTTTGAATTGGACATTATATTGTTTTGCTGCAATGCTAAGATTTTATTAACTCTTTTATCTATTGGATCACACTGGTGGCTCACTTTAAATTTGTGGAAAATTAAGTGGCCCATTCTTTAAATGTTCATTTTCTGGCCTAATTTTTTTCCATCTTGTATGCATGCAATTTTGTTCCTAAATGCATTATCTTACGTTTGATCTTTGTATATTTCATCATTAGATTTTTTTTGGCTACGATATTGCAATGAGTGTTCATACATATTAAACTTTGCCAAAGTCTTCAGTGTTTAAGATCTCAGGCAACTCAATTAGGGTCATTCACTGCAGATGAGGACTCTGTGTAAGTTCTTACATTTGGCAGCAAAAGCCTCTTCACATGAGTGACTATGTGGTAACTCGACTAGAGAGGAGAAGGCACGGGCATAAGAGTCATGTTTGCAAAAATAATTTATTAAAGAAAATTATTTCAAGCCAATTGGAGATTGTTGTTGTTCTTTGCATTTACTGCTCAAAGAGAACCAAAATGACATTATGGGGTGATGGCTTTTGAATCATGTGTAAATAGGATTTAAGTGAGGCAGAGTTTCTCAAAGTCCTCACTCTCTCAAACTCAAAGTTCACTCTCTCTTCCAGAGTCATCAGAGTCCAGTTCAAAACAGAAGTCAAGGTGACTGGCAGTGGCTTTGGATGAAGTAGATGACATTGGCATCTTCTGTGTCCGACCAAGTTCTAATTGCTCCACAGTAGCTGCTTCAACTGCCTTCATGGCCCATTGAAACAAAATGTTAACATCTGCCTGTTTTGCCAGAAAGATTCTTGGGCTAGACATCCCCCTAAATTAATGATGGATTGGAAGTCCACCAGTTACTCTCTACCTGGTTTAACCTGCCTGATGAGATGGGTCACTGGGGTGTGGCTGCTTCACATGTTACGGCTTCTTGGAGCCACAGGTAAGAATGGCAGGTGGACACCAAAAGTGCATGAGCCATCCCGAAAAGCACTCAGCAGTTCTTACATCAGAGATACTAGTGCCCCCTGGAATATCCCATACAACCCAGAGGACTGTAATGGTATCTTATGGTTCTCAAAACTATGTCCTCTTTGGGGTGTAGGTATAGCAGTTCCAAATAGAGCCTCCCAGCTTTCCTGTATTGTACAAGAAAAGGCCCATCTCTGACATATTATTAGAGATGTTCCCATTTTCACAGAGAATTTGGGATGGTTAGTGGTGAGAAACAATGTATTAACTATTACCTTTCTTCTAGATCAGACTTTAGCATCTTTGAACAAGATAATTGGTTGAAGAGGATAAGAAAATGAGACTGAAATGCTTTCCACTTTACTCAAGGTCTTTTGACAAGATAAATGTGGAAGATATTTTATTATTATTAATCCCAGGTGCTTTGGGACTCTTTGACCATTGATCTATGAAGCTATAATTGGAGAAATAAGGGGAAACTTCATCTCATTTCACAGATTGCAGAAAAAGGAATCAAGAAACAATTGAGACTATACAAGTAACCAAATACTATGTTACATGAGCCTTCTAATGAATTGCCTGGTCAGTACCAGTACAATGGTCTTGGGTTATTATCCCAGAGTAAGGATCAAAGCCTTGGCAGAAGTGCTTGTGGATTTTTTAGATTCAATATGTGAAAGAGGACAAACTTCCAGCACAAAGAGATTGTAACAAGAGGGAAAAGATCTTAATTATTGATACAGCTATGTATAGTTATGTGAACACATTTATTTTCTGGCAAGCAGTATCAGTTGACTTAAATTTCCCATAGGAATAAAGGCACCAGATGTTACAAAGCTCTAAATAAAGCCAAAAATGTTATTATATACTAAAGAAAGATCATAGAAACCATAACCAGTCATCAAAAAGTGAATCACCTCAATCATCTTTGAATGGAAGCTACAACCAAAGTTTGGTGAGCCAAGGGCTGGTACAAAAGACTTCTCCACACAACCAAAGATGACATAAATACTGACATATGGTGATAGCAATGTAGTAATAGAAAGAGCTCCTTCTTTATAAAGGTGAAATCTCAGCTGACTTTCTCCTTTCTCCTGTAACAGTCAAATTTGAAACCACAGTTCAAATGAGATAATATTTGTAAAACACTTAAAACAGTGCCTGGAACATAATAGGCACTAAATTAATGTTTGTTCCCTTCCTGCTCTTCTTGTCTGAGGGTCTAACCTTTAACACTAGCAATTTCTTTTAAATAAGTTTCTCTCAGGATTGGAGAAAGTATTATAATCTTCTCAGAACTAATGGCAATAATTGCTTGCCTTCCTGCCTCTGAAACTCTCATTTAGCCTGACTTCTTGTGTTTGTAATAAATATCCAAATTAATGATCTGTAGTTTTGAGAATCTACCATTACTTTTAAAATGTGGAATAATATTAGTCTGTTTTTAGTGATTTTTCTATCTTTACTATTTTTCTATTTACTGACTTTCCTATCAATACTATCTTTAGTGATTTTTCATTCTTCAAAATCCCTTATAAATTAGAGATAGTGGCCCTCAGATCACATCACCAAAGTGTTTTTTTTTAGCATACTGTGATGTATGCTGATGTATTTCCTGGGCTATAAACTTGAATGAATTCAAAATGGATACTCTCTTTATCTTATCTTCACCTACATTTCTCTCTCTATGTTATCATATCATATGATCACAGGATTTTAGAAATTGACAGTACCTCAGAGAACATCTAGCTAAACTTTAACCTCAGCAGGAATTCATATTCCCAACAAAATGATCATCCACCCTCCCTATTTAAGACCTTCAGTAAGTGGAAACTCAAATTCATGAGGCAGCCCATTCCATTTTTTGACATTTCTAATTGTTAGACAATTTTTTCTTTATAATGAGTCTAAATCTGATTCCCTACAATTCATTCCTACAGTATTCATTGCTCCTAATCCTACCCTCTGGAGCCAAGTGAAAACAAGTTAAATTATTCTTCTCTATGATATTTGAAGACTATAATTATATTCCCTCAGAATCTTCCCCTTTCAAGGCTAAGCATTCTCAGTTCTTTCAAATGAATCATAGATTCTTTAGGTATCCAAGTAAGTTAGGTATTTAATAAAAGTATTGTTAGGGATCACTTGTATATTTATCGCATATAAAACTATTGAGTTAAGGGGTTTTTTTAATATTCTGAATAACAAAGAGTACCCTTTCTTATCCTTTGAGATAGGAATTTAAAATATGAAAGAAAAAAGACATTAAATTGACTTAAAGAATGTATTTTTTTCACTTTAAGTATATATCTTGTCTACAATATTCTTTTCTTGAAAAAGTGATCTGATTTTTATTTCATTCCAAAAACATTTAATAGAATTAATTCTCATATCACAGCATTAGTTACAATTCATTAGTGTCACAATCAACATTTTATAATTGTTTTGTTCTCAAATAAAAAAGTAAATCATAAGCTGTACTCTTCTGATCATCTATTTTAATGTTAAACTGAAATTTCTATCAGAATTCACCAAAGAGATAGACATTTCTTCTTGACAAAATAGTACACATATTTAAAAGTCTTTCCACTGAAATACTACTCTGATGCCTCATTACATCACAAAGAAAACCCTAGGTTCTTGAAAGTTTTCCCAATACAGTTCAAGTGCTGAGAGATTCTACCAAACTGAGAAGTCTACCAGATGAGAAGAGGGTCCATTATAAAAGGAAAGTTGGTGATAACTCTTCAAGAACTGGCTTAGCTAAATTCAAAAAGGCCAATTGCCTTGCCATATAGGTAAGCAACCATGAAGTGAGTTCAAGCACAAAAACTCATGCAGAACAACTCCCAAGCCATTGGGGGTGGGGAGAAGCATGAGGAAGGGTGTGAATTGCATCAGTGGAATGAGTCAAATCAAAAAAGCATCTATCAAGCACTTACTATGGGCCAGGCACTGTTTTGGAATACAAAGAACAACAAAAGGCAGGCCAAATTTTCAATGAATTCACAATCTAATGGAGGCATATGGCATGCACGTAACTATGTACCAATAAGATATACGTAGAATAAACTAAATTGGAGATGATCACTGGGTATGCATATGGATGATACCTCATGTTTTTGAAGTATTAAAATAAATATTGAAAGCACATAATATCATTTAAAAAATTAAATTATTAGCCCTACTAAACATTCAATCTGTGTAAAATATATCTAAGCTATGAAAAAAAAAATTGCATAATGCAAACCCTTCTCTGACCTTTTATTTGTAAACAAAGGACACTGCCCAGAACAGCAGAGTCCACTTACTTACCTCCTCTTGTACTGAAGTGCAGGGTATAAATCGTATTTGCAAAAAATAAGCTTCTCTTCTCCTATCTATGTCAAGTCTTCAGCATTTAAGATAATTGCAGATAACATGGCATTGAAGTCCTCAAAGAAAATCATTCCAAAAGCTTTTTCCTCTTTTTTATGTTTTGGAAAACTTAATTATTTTCATGAAAGACTAGTAGTCTTCTATTATTTTTTTGTCCTTTGTCTTTGCCTATGAATTATTAATTAGCTTAAAATTAACTTAATGTAATTTTAAAATCATTCTATTTCACACACTTAGACCTTTTTGAATTAAAATATAATGGAAAAATTACCATATGTAGTTGGCATATATATTTATACCAGGTCATATTTATAACCTCTATTTCATAAGTGGTATGGCACATACAGGTGGATGTTGTAATTCTTAGAAATGCTTTTCAGCATATATTAAAATTAATGTCACTGCTTATGATAAATTATGTTGTAAGATTGAAATAACGTAATTTTTTTTTCAGAGTTAGAGTACACCATAGAATCATAAATAACATGTTGAAAATATACTTTACATAAAACTTCACTTTTAATATACATTATGAACAAATTCTAACATAGGAAACAAAGAGAATTTTAAAAGAAAATCAAAATGGACATTCAAACAAAAATAGCATTAAGGATTTGTGAGAGCTATTGAAAGTTGAATTTGTATTTTATCACCATAGTCACTTATATGTAGGGTTAACAATTGGTATTCAATGCCCTCTTCATTTGGCCCAAATGAACTCTGGGATGTCGTTTGTTGATTGTTGCACATATTATGAATGCATTTAGCAGAGTATCTGTTACATAGTAGAAGTTGAATGTCTTTGGAATTAACTCAATGTCTTTATTCTTATACTAATTAGTAATAGAGCAAAAATAAAGGTAGTCACATATACAAAATTAGTTTTATAGTCCATTCCACATATGCCATAAATTCTAAATTCTGCATAGTCATGACACCCCTACTGGGAAGTGGGAGAGAGAAAGGGAACAATCAATTACCTACAATTAAGTACCTACTATGTGTCAAGGGCAGCTAGGAAACATAGTGGATAGAACACTGCACTTGGAATCAGAATGACTCATTTTCCTGAGTTCAAATCTAGCCTCAGACTCCTACTATGTGACCCTGGTCAAGTTACTTAATTCTGCCTGCCTCACTTTCTCATACATCAAGTGAACTGGAGAAGGAAATGGTGAATTGCTCCAGTATCTTTCTTTTTTTAAAAATTGATTTGTCTATTTACTTTTAGTTTACAAGATTCAGTTCCACAATCCCTTGAGTTTCAAATTTTCTCCCTTCCCTCTCCCTATTCCCAACCCATGGCGACATGAAATCAAGTATAGGATCTGCAAATATTTTCACATTGGACATTAGTCTGTTTGTATAGAAGGGTTGTAACCAATGGAATGAACAATGGGAAAGAGGAAACAAAACCAAACATGGAAAAGAATGAGAGCATGAGTTTGCTTCAGTCTGCATTTAAACTCTGTTCTTTCTAGATCTTTCTCTGAATGTAGACATCTCCTTCCATCCTAAGACTTTTAGAGCTGTCTTACAACCTTGGGTTGCTGAGAAGAGTCCAGTATCTTTTTTAAGAAAACCCCATATGGAGTCAAAAGATTTATGCACAACTCAACAACAGATGTGCCAGACAATGCGCTAAGTGTGTTACAAATATTATCTTATTTGGTTCTCACAGCAGCCCTGTAAGGTAAATCCTATGATTATACCCATTTTACAGTTAGGGAATCTAAAGCAGACAGAGGTTAAGTGACTTCCTTGTGGTCATACAATTACTAAGTACCTGAGGCCTAGATTTGAACTCAGGTCTTCTGGACTCTAGGTATAGTACTTTATATATTGTGCTATCTAGCTAAAACAATGGGACAACAATGGAGATATTCTACAACAACAGCTTTGACTGTGCACAGTCCCTTCTCCCCTGCCATCCAATAAACCAGCAGGCAGTAATTGAATGTTTGTATGCCCAACATTGTATGAGGTGCTAGGTATACAAAAGTGCAAGTCCTTACCCTCAAAGACCTTATGATCTCTGTAGTATCAAAGATGAGTCCTGTTCATCCCTCAAATTGCTGTTGCCCAGGCTTGTCAGCCAGAAGCCATATGGGAAAGGGATTGTTAATGGACATTGGGATCTGTGGGTGTAATAGTAATCAGTTTAGCAAGATACTTAGCACTTAGTACTAAGTGCTAAGTGTGGAAGGTGCAAACTCTGTCCCACTGTTGAGAAGGCATGAACTCCCCTGTTGATGTGGAAGAAGGGGATTGGCTGAGGTGTGTACATAA
>JAQQSV010002781.1:0-21899 GCA_028646515.1 Pseudochirops corinnae | reverse complement strand
TTGTACAATGTGAAAGTATTTGCAGATCCTATACATGATTGCATGCCACAATGGGGGGGTGGGGTAAGGGAGGGGAGAAAATCTGAAACTCAAGTGATTGTGGAACTGAATCTTGTAAATTAAAAGTAAATGAGTAAATAAATTTAAAAAAAAAGAGTTGAGAAAGGAAAAAATGAGAGGAGATAGGGAGAGACAAAATAGGGTAAATTATCTCGTATAATAGAGGTAAGGGAAAACTGTTACAATGGAGGGGAAGAGCAGGAAGGCAAGAGGGAATGGGTCAACCCTACCCTCATTGAATTTGGCAAAAGGAGGGAATAATATACACCCTAAATTGGGTATCTTACCCTAAAAGAAAGCAAGGGGGAAGGGGATAAGTTGGAGGATGATAGGATGGAGGGCAGATTGGAGGAGAGGATAGTTAGACGCACTCACTTTTGAAAAGGAACAAGGTCAAAGTAGAAAATAGAACAAATAGGGGGTGTGATAGGATGGAGGGAAAAGTCTTTCACAATATATCTTCTATGGAAATGTTTTGCATAACTACACACGTACAACCTATATTGAATTGCTTATCTTCCCAGTAAGGGTGAGTGATGAGGGAAGAAGGGAAAGAATCCAGAATTCAAAGTTTTAAAATCAAATGTCTACAAAATTTATTGTTGTTGTTGTTGTTGTTGTTTTTGTAGTTGTTGTTATTTATATGCCACTGGGAAATAAAATATACAGACACTGGGATATGAAGGTTCATCTTGCCCTACTGGAAAGTTGGAGGGGAATGAGGGAGGATATAGGAGAAAGCAGATTGTGGAAGGGTGTATTCAGTGCGATCACTGTTTTGAGGTGGTGAGTAGGGGAAAGATGGGGAGAAAATTTGTAACTCAAAATCTCATGGAAATGAATGTTGTTAACTAAAAATAAACATAAAATTTAATTAAAAAAAAAGAATTTTACTATTGATTACGAGACATGGGAGATGCTGGTAAAGGATCACCCAGCATGGCAAGTTTGAATCAAAGAAAGCACTGTGTTCTATGAGCAATGCAGAATTGAAGTAGCAGAAAGAAAACATCAAAGGCCCTAATCTAGAAACATGTTCATCCTGATTGTTCATATGGACTATTTGTGCCTGACCTGTGATAAAAATTCTGAACTCTTATGATACTAATCAGCCATAGTCAAACACATCATACCATGAGCCCAAAGAGTGATGTCATTTGTCCTCTTCAAGAACAGAAGATGAACAATAATAACTTGGTCCAATATTTAGGTAGCATGCCTTCCCCTTCCCTCATTTCCCACCAACTCCTACTTATGCCAGATAGCACCATCTCCTCAAGCACTTCAATGCAAAGACATGGCACAGAAGATAATGACAGTATTAAAAGACATTTACTCATTCATTTCTTTATTCATTCAACTATATATCCATCTCCAGACATTCTTCCTATCCTTTGTGCCATAATGACATAGTAAAACTCCTTCTTGCTCTGTAAAGCTTTTCTTAACTAGGCCAGCCCACATTGGAAGTATACATCATTTCTTATATCTTCATATGCATCTCCACATTGTGGAACTTAACACATTAGCTGTTGTCATGTAGTAGAGAGTAATGGTTCCAAAATCAGAAGATTTAGGTTGAAATAGGAGTTTTGAGTCTTAACTGCATGAACCAAAGCAGGTCACAGCCTTTCAGGACCTTAGTTTTTTGATATATAACATGGGTATAACAATAACTACCTTCATATCAGGGTTGTTTTGGTGGTCAAAAAGAATAAAGTAGCCTCTTAACTGGAAAGAGCCATTATTATAAGCCATTATTAAAATAGGTACCAATAAACATTTATTGATAGATCCATCAAGGATACACTTGGGATAAAATTACACCCACAAAGACAGCCAAGATGGCTGTTTTCTCTTACTAGGTATGGTCCCTATTTCTTTTTCTATTTCTTCCTCTCACAATTCTGACTAGATATTTCTCTTATTTTTCTGATTGCTTCCAGTACATGTCCAGCACAGTAGTTTTAGTACACTTCACCTCTCATGTAACTATCCTAATAGTCTCTCTGCCTCCCATTTTTCCTTGTCTCCAACCCATCTTCCACACAGCTAGCAAAAGATCATTCCTAAAAGTCAGGTCTAACCACATCACTCTGCTGGAGAAACTTGAATGGCTCCACTTTGCTTCTGGGATAAAATACAGAATCCCCTGTTAGGCATTTAAAGTCCTTAACAATCTGGCTGCAACTTAGGTTTCTAAATTGATATCACATCCCTCCAGCTCATGTTCTCTAAGTTTCAGTCAAATTGTCATTCTTGTCTTTCTTATATGCTAAATTCAGCTTCTAGTTTCTGTGCATAGACTGTCATCAACACTAATATTCTCCCTTCTTGACTCCATTTTGTGGAATCTTTAGTACATTTTAACTCTCTGCTTAATGTCAAGGACCTATACAAGGTCTGATCCTTGTTATTAGTGGTTCTTCCCATCTCACCTCCACCATTTTACTTTGTATAACATTAGAGAGCTATGTACCTGTTGTTTTACCTTAGTATAATGTAAATTCATTAAAAGCAAGGTTTCTTTCCACTGTGTCTTTATGTTCTCAGCATCTAGGAGAGTGCTGGTCAGACTGGGCTTTTGATTAATCCTTGTTGAATTATTTTAGAATTTGTGCTAGAAGTGAACTTAAAAGTCATCTAATCTAACCTCATTTTACAGATGAAGAAACATAAGCCAGATTTAGTATCATAGACCTAGACCTAAAAGAGATCTCAGAAACATCTAGCCCAATCATCTCATTTGATAGAAGAGGAAAACTAAGACAGAGCTAATTCAAGTGACTTGTCCAAGGCCAAGAAGCTTCAAACCAAAACATCTTATATTTTACCTTTGATCTAATGTGCTCCCTATGCTTTACTCCCACTACACTACTCTGACCTCTCTACATATTTCAGATATTTTGAGACTTGAGTCATGCTGCTTGATTAGCCAATGTTAGTTTTGATTAGTGTTCTCTCCCCTTACCACTTGAATTATGGATTCTGAGGAATATTTTTTATACTTACATATAATATCAGAGCCATGACATCAATCAATGTGGTCTGACACCAAATCCAGCATTCCTTCCCTCATTGTCATACTACTCCTTAAATGGATTTGAATTGGATGCTAATACTGTGCAATCTTTCCTTGCCACCACAAATTTTGGCCATCCTGCCTTTTTCGCGATATTTCAAATAGCTTGATAGCAGCACATTGAGGACTGATCTTTCCTCTTTTGGGCCATAATGGTTCCCTCACAAAAGATGGCTGGAGAATCATGGAATGTTAGGCATTCATTTGATTGATATGATGCTTTTATTTATAATTACATAAAGGCCTAATTCAAGCACTCATGAATATTTGTAAAAGGAGCTCTAAATTTAGATTAGTCACATTCAGACCTAATGAGAATGCTCTGTGCTAATGCTAATTATTTTAAGACATATAGTTCCAATCGTGCTCTTCTATTGTAAATGTCATTATTATTCTGCGTATATGCTTGAGGACTACAGCGGATAACTTCCACAGATTGCTGACCTTGTCAGTCCAAACAAGTTTTTTTTTTCTTTCTTTGGCTTTTTGGTTAAAAAAAAAAAAAAAGGTAAGTCAGAGGAGAAAGTAAAATTTGAGATAGAAATTATTTTTACAACAGATCTAATATCTTTGTAATTTGACAATTCACTAACTTTTTGCTGTGGGGCACAATGTCTCTATTTTCTTATTCCTCTCTCAGCATGACTTCACTGAGTCTGTTATTTTAGCTTATAGAAAGTTGAGTTGGAATGCATGTCTACATTCCCTGGCTTGAAATCTGCTTCCCAGAGCCCAGGCTAAAGAGGGAAACCCATTTGAAGGAGCTGCTCCATAGGGGATAAACTGCCCAGTTTGTGTTGTTAAGACTTAATGAGTTCATTCAAGCAACTCTCCTGCAATTATTTCCCAGTGATGTACGACAAGTTGCTGTTCTTACAGGCTTATAAAATGTTACAGAGCTCCATTAATTTGCCCTTCATTAGCTATGTAATTTTGCTAATGATCCAGTCTATTTAGAGGCATTATGTCCTCTGAGAGTTATGAGCTAGGCTATAAAGTCTTATGAAGGGTTGCACATTCAGTGTGCACCCATATGACTCCTAGACAAGTATTTTGCCATGGTGCCCCTAATTGTGTTTTTACTTCTACTCTGGAGTAGAGCCATCTCCTGTTGATAAATGAATAATCATCCCACATATGAAATTACACATTGAATGGAAGTGTTGGAATGCTAAATGATTAAATCTGTTAATTGTGTAAGATTGCCGAGCCTAATGAGGCATTTTGTCATTAATGGGTTTCCACCGAGTTTGCTTTTAAAAGTCCATACCGTTCAAATACCTTTTCAGTTGCTTCGAATCCTGATAGTACTAATAGTGGTGGGCAGCAGATCTAGAGAAGAACAGGACTAAATCTAAAATCCAGCTACCACATCACAGCCAGGAGTAATGGTTATCACTGGCAAAAGATCCAGTTCAAATCCTAGATCTTCTAGATACTACCTATGTGATTCTCAAAATGAACAGATATATCCCTCTGACATCAAATAATGGGGAAATGAGTGTTAAAGTGCATCAGTTTTCCCTGTGCCTTTCCAAAGTATGGGCAGAGTAGAGGAGGACCTTCAAGGTGGAAGTCAGTACTAGGAGAACCATTCAAAGTGGGAGAATTAAGGAGTAAGGCACATTCAAGGTCCCAGTATGAGAGATGAGGAACAGAAAAGGTCAGACTAAATTCAGAAAGATACATACCTCAACTCAAATGCCACCTTCTCCTTAGACTCTTCTGTCCCTTGCTTCCCAGACTTCTAAGATACATCCTATGCAATATGATGAATTAGAGCAATTTGTTTACTTCTCCCCTAACTAGACTGCAATCTCCATGAGAAGATGTGTGCATTATTTAAACTATATAACCAACCCCTAAGTGTGATGTTCGGTATATGAAACATGTATAATAAATGTTTGTTGCTTTCTTGGTTAACTACGGTAACCAGATATTAAGAAACAGAAGCATAAAAGATTCAAGTTGTCACAACAAAGGTTAAGAAATAAAGAAGTGTTAAAAGTCAAGCAAGTCAGGGATTGTGCATTAGGAAGATATTAGAGGTTAGTCAGGGATAGGTAGGTGTTGAAGATCTAAACAGGCAAGGAGCCTTGGGGTCCAGGTGCATAAGCGAGTAAAGGTATATAGAATCAAAACCAGAACAGGAGATGAGCTTGATCCTTCGTTATTTGCCCTTGGAGCTGTTTTTATTCTCCCTGACAAGGCAAAACCGATGCCAATGTGTGGGTGTTTCTAACTAGAGTGCAGTGAGTAATTGTGCCTGGCAATAGAGCAAGAAAACTATTTACTTAATAAATGTTTTCAGAAGGAAGGAAGAAGATGAAAGGGAAGAAGAACAGAAAAAGAATAAAGAAGGGAGGGAGGAAGGAAGGAAGGAAGGAAATATGAAAGAAAGCAAGGGAGGGATGACAGAAACATGGAAAGAACAAAGGAAGAGAAGAAGAAAGGAAGGAAAGAGGGATCGGAAATTGGCCATAACAGGTATAAAGGAGATAAGCTTGCAAGTAATTTCAGACACACTATTTGACCTCTGGAATTTCTTACAAATGAAATTGGATTGGAAACTGCAGCTATAAATTCCCAAAAGGCACATGGGTCTATTTTCTATAAAATATGTTTGGTTGCTTCCACACTTCCCCTGTTACTACACCTGAGAAAATTGCATCTGAATTTGAATGGTTAACCAACAAGTGAGAGTTCTCTTTAAACTTGCTGTCTTAGCAGACAGCCCCAATTCATGTTAAATATCTACCCTGCCCCTCCCCTCATCCCCAGCACATACTCAGAAAATCATCTAATGATACATTTGATCCTCAAATAGTTAGATACTATCATTGTATTGCTCATTTTAGAAATAAGGAAACTGAGGCACATAAAAGTTCATCAGTAACTCAGGGTCACAAATCTAGCATCTGAGGATTTTAACTCAGATATTCCTGACTCCAAGTGACTACACTCACTCCATCACTTTACTTACCTAAACAGCATTCACTGTTGAATGAATGAAGAGTCCAAAACCTTATTTTATGTCAGAAAACTGAGGCAGAGAGAAGTTAAGTGACTATAACTCTGGTCTTTCTGATGTCATTTAATTCAATCATTCCTAAGGCAAGAAAATTGAGGCCCAGATAAGTTATTCTAGTTGCCTAAATTTACATATATAATAAATGACAGAGCACCTAACAGCACAGAGTAAATAAAACAGAAATTCTTATTCCTGTACTCCTTCACCTACAATGCTAAGGTCACTCCACATCACAACATTGCCCTTCTCTCATGGCATGTTCACATATAATTTTATTGAGAAAGGAACAGGCAGCTGTGTTAACATCAAAGCTTGACTTTTACTCCCAGCTCTACTGCTTTCTGTAAGACCTTAGCCCAATGACAACCTCCCTGAGTCTTAGTTTCCTTATCTCTATAATAGGGATGGGATGGGGAGGATTAAATGTAGTGTGAGGTCTTTTCTAACTCTAAATTCTTATTTAGGATCTAAGGACAATCTAAGGACAAATTCTATGATTTGTTTAATATGTCAAATATTATTTTTCCTCAATTTTAATTTTCAATTTAGAAAAGCTGTGAATATTGATAATATCAATGCAGTAACTGTCTTCTGCCAGTAGGACATATTATATAAAATGTATAATCATGTATACACTTTTGAGTACTTAAATAGCTTCATCATTAATCAGGACCAAATTAGACAATGGTAATCAGAGGTAGAGAAGGCCTATTGTGTCATCAAGGTCATTCCTCCTTCTTGGCGCAATAACCAGACAGGCTCAGAAAGATTTGAGGCTAAACAGAGGCACTCACTATAAAAATAGTATGAAAGAAACACTTGTAAAGTCATCTTTGGATTTGAAAATGTATTTTCATTTTTGATAGGATGAAGGACTTTCACATCACCGCAACATGTGCAGATTTGATACATCTAGGTAGAAGATTTCATGATTGGGGAGGATGGCAGATGGCATCTCCATTTCTTACTGTTCTCTGGTAAATTTGGTAACCTCCTCAAACATCTAAGACATTTTGAGCTTATGTTGCTTTTCCTTGAAACTATTAATAAACACTTAAGTCTCATTTTCTTTGATTTTTTTTTAATTTTAACACATTCTGAAAGATATTTTGTCAGTGTGTGTGTGTGTGTGTGTGTGTGTGTGTGTGTGTGTGTGTGTGAACACCATAAAGATCCTGTTTACATCAGTGGAAAGAGCAAGACATCTGGAATCGGAAATCCTAGGTTCAAATGTTACCTTTGAAATTACTCTTTGGGGACCTTAATCAAGTAACTTTATTTGGTTGGCCTTCACTTTCTTCTTCTTTTATTGAACTTGATTCCTGGATTACTCCCAGTACTGTTCATGAACTGCTGCAAAAAGCTGGAGGAAACCTCACAACTATGTCGGCCATGTACATTGCAAATTCATTTTATCCAGCCCAAAGTAGATCCTCACTGCATCAAGGCAATCCTTTTATTCCTCTCTATTTCATGCCCCATTTCACTCCCCATAGAAAGTCTTTCAAATCTCTTCTTTCCAAAAGCACTTCTCAGACTCCCTTCCTCCTCTCTCAGCTGAAAGAACTTGCTCTTATTCAATGAAAAAAAAACCATCATTCAACATCAATGCCATCTTCTCTCATTCTCTTCCTCTAAATGTTCCTTGACATCATCTTCTATTCTCTCATTTACTCCCATCATGGAAAAAGAGGTGACCCTTTACCTCGTCAAGGTCAACCATTCTCTATATGGATCATATCACTTCCTCTCTTTCTCAACATTTGGCATCCTCTAACCTCCCTTCCTCTTCTTGCTATCTAATTTTCAACCACTCCCTATTAGTTTATTCATTCCTTACATTGTTCAAACATGCCCATCTCACCCATTCTAAAAACAACAACAAAAAATATACTTTCCTTAGACACTACCATCCCCTCAAGCTATCCACCTCTATCATTCCTCTTCCATTATTCAGTCAAAAAACATTTATTTATCAAGTATGTACTTTGTGTAACACACAGTGGTAAGTATTGGGAATTAAAAAAAAAAAACAAGAAAACAGTTCCATTGGTCTCAGGGAATACACATTCTAGTGGATGAGACAACATGGAATTAATTGGGTACATACAGGCTATGATAAAGGTGATCAGAAAGGGGATGGTTTTAACCGTCGTAGAGACAGGGAAAAGCATCCTATAGAAAATGAGATCTGAGCTGAGTTTTGAAGGAAACTAGGAAAACTATGAGGCAGAGGTAAAGAGGGAGGGCATTTCAGTCACTGGGGGGACAGTAATTGCAAAGTCACAAAATGGAGATAAAGAGTTTTTTCAAGGTACTACAACTATCATCGAATAAAGACAGTGAGAAGTGAGCTAAGACCAGTCACTGCCCAAACTGGATAGAACCAAGAGATACTCTACCCCAATCTTTTTAAGGATTTAACCATTTCAAATGAAAATAATTTCCCACCTTTCTGTGAAAAGATGGTATATATAATTTCCCCCTCTTTATGTGAGTCTGGCTTCTGAATGATTTGGAAGTGCAGAGATCCTACACATATGGTGGTTTCCCCAACTGGTCTGGTGCCTTCTTGACTGTGTGTAGAGGCAGGAGAAAGAGAGGTAAGGTCCTCCATAGATTTCCCTGGCCTCTTTTACTAGCCCTAACTTTTTTTTTTTTCCAGCAAAATTCCTTGATCAAAGATGACTACACTTAATTCCCCTACTTCCTCTTCTATTACTCATTTATCAGGGCTTTGCAGTCTTGCCATCAACCTCATCACTCAGCTAAAACTGCTCCTTTCAAAGTTATCAGTGATCTCTTAGCAGACAAATCTAATGGTCTTTTCCCAATCCTAGTCCTTCTAAATATTTCTTCTACATTTGACACTGACCAAATTGATCTTCCCGTTTCTCACACTTTATCTCCTGTCTCCATGCCTTTGCACTGGGCAGCCCCCATTTCTGAAATTCACTACTTCCTTGCCTCTTCCTCATAGATTCCCTCTCTTTAAAATGCATCTCAAACACCATCTTCTTCATGAAGCCTTTTCAGATCCCCATCAAATATCAGTGGTCTCTTCCTAAATTGTTATTACTTTTATTTAAGCTGTGTGTGTGTGTGTGTGTGTGTGTGTGTGTGTTCACTTAATGTCTCCCTCATTAAAATGCAATCTTTTTGAGTATACCTTGTTTCATTCTTTTTGGACTTGTATTCCTATCACCTAGCACAATGACACACTGCTAGATGAATTTATTGTTGTTGTCATTCAGTTTTTTCAGTCATGTCCAACCTTTCATGACCTCATTTAGCAATTGCCTCATTTGGCAAAGATACTAGAGTGCTTTTTGCCACTTCCTTCTCTAATTCATTTTCTAGATGAGAAAACTGAAGGAAACAGGGTTAAATGACTTGCCCAGAGTCACATAGCTAGTAAGTGTCTGAGGTCAGATTTGAACTCAGTCTTCCTGAGGCCAGGCCTAGCTCCCTATCCACGGTGTGAAGAATAATTGATTTATTACTTTGTAAAAGAAGGATATTGGGCTGAGTGGTCTCTGAGATCTCTAACTCTATTAGCCCATGGTCAGTCACTTAGGACCTGGCTTCTGTTTACATTATTGTTCTCAAATTAAGAGCTCATTTATTTCATTGATAGATGATATCTTCATTAAGGGTCATTTATAGGAGTGCTGTTCAGAAAGAAAATTTAAAAAGATAAACTGATATGTTATGTGTGATTTTATTTTATGTATGACAACACTATAAATTGGTGCATTTTGCTTTCCTAAGCATTGTTTCCAGATGAAGTGAGTGTTGTGATTTGATTTTTAAATGCAAAAAAGAAAATATCAGCTGCAGAAATTTATCAGCAACTTGTTAAAGTTTACAGAGAAATTCTTTTAGTTGACACAGTCATACAGAGAATTTCTTTTTTTCAAATTGATTTGTTTATTTACTTTTAGTTTACAAGGTTCATTTCCACAATCTCTTGAATTTCAAATTTTCTCCTCTCCTTCCTCCCCTCCCCGCCCCCCATGGTGGTGTGCAGTCAAGTATAGGATCTGCAAATACTTTCACATTGGACATTAGTCTGGTTGTATAGAAGGGTTGTAATTGATGGAATGAACAATGGGAAAGAGGAAACAAAATGAAACATGGAAAAGAAAGAGAGCATGTAGTGTGCATTTAAACTCTGTTCTTTCTAGATCTTTCTCTGAATGTAGACATTGCCTTCCCTCCTGAGTCTTTTAGAGTTGTCTTATAACCTTGCATTGCTGGGAAGAGTCCAGTTTATCAAAGTTGGTCGTCACACATACGTTGCATACACAGAATTTCAAGAAGGAAATCAAAGCCCTAGGGATGATTTCAAAGTGGAGGACCAACAAATGGAAATTATAGATCCACATTTTATTTGACCAACACTAAAAAATCATGTTCCGCAACATAAGATATCTATAAATGAGAGGAGACTATTTTAAAAAATACCAATGAATTGTTGTTTAATGACTCTAATAATGTTTTGTCTTTAATTAAATCAATTTTAAACACATTAAAATTTAATTTTTGAATAATTCTCTTTTGAATAATTCACTCTCTCTCTCTCTCTCTCTCTCTCTCTCTCTCACACACACACACACACACACACACACACACACACACACACGCACATGCACCTGTATGTAGTGTTTGGGAAATTTAGGACTACATCTGCTGAAGTGAAAATCATCTGTTTGTTCTAAGACAATTTATTTTCATATTAGGATTCTGCATGTTAGTTCTGTGGAGGCATGAAGACTAAGCAAGTAACATGGAGAATGAGTTCATCTAATTGTATTTAGTACATACTCTGATGATGCAACAAGTTCAAGGTTTCTACAAAGGAATTTGATGCTTTTATTTAATTTCTAAAGCTTTGCATATAACAAGTGCATAGTAAATGTTTGTTTAATGGATGAGTAAATGAATGGATTATTTAACTGATGGGGTTATGTCCTCTACTGACCATGCCCTTCTCCCTTCAATATGTCACTCAGGCTGGAAAATTCATCTTGAGATGGTCAACTTTCTATTGATAATGCTCCACAATCAGGTAGGCTAAACTTCAGATGATAGACCTTAGTCAATTCATTCAATTTCTATGTGCCTCACTTACTTCAAAGGAAAAAGAAGGATTAGGCTTAGATGACCTCTAAAAATCCCTTTCAGTTCTAAATACATGATCTTGTGGATTTTATGTGGGTGTTCAAGGTGGATTAGCACCTCTGGTGTGATGGTTTACTGGTCCTTTTCAAGTTGCCCATCCACCTTTGGTGTCTACCTGGCACTCAACTCTTACCTTTGGTTGAAAGAATCTGGAACATGCACAGTAACATCTTGAATGAAGGGCTAAACTATGTTGAAGGTAGCCAACAGCCTGAAATCTATTAGTGAATTCATCAGCATAGGGAATGAGAGATTGCCTACACTAAGCATATGACAACTTTCCCTGGTGGAATGGGTTGATGAGAACAATTTGTTCCAACAGTCATGAAGGTATCTACAGAGGCTCTGGGGAGTGCTCTAAGCTTCATCAGACATCAAAGATGCCAAGGTCAACCACTGCATCCCAGGTCATCGCCAGTCATCTTGACTTTTGTATTGTCACTGGACTGTGATGACTCTGGAAGAGAGAGTGAGGTTGACAACTTTGTGCATTTCTGCCTCACTTAAATCCAATTCATACACAAGTCAAGAAATCACTCTGTGATTTCATTTGGTTCTCTTTCAAAATGAAGAACAAACAACAACATAATCTTTTGATCTGATGACCCCAACTATAATAAAAGAATTTCTAGCTTGCTGAGACCTGTTAGAGGCTGTTTTTTCTTACTATAGACTTCAAGAGACAATAATCCACTCTACAGCACACCACAATGGGAATCATAATAAAGTTTTAGTGGAATTTCCTTTCTTTTTCATCATTGAAGGGAACTCTGATTTTGAAGTCTTCCTTTCTAATGAATATTGGCAACCTGCATGGATTCTATAATATAGAACTGGTAGGGTGCAGTGGTGATCAGAGACGTTCAATCACTTCTACTTGTCGCTTATCCAGCTACTGACTAATTGCTCAGATGGCATTTGGCAGAGTTGGGGGATTGGTTGGGGGGAGGATGGGGAGGCAATAAATGCTACTTGAAAGCTCTGGAGAGTAGCATAAACATATCTAACATTTGCTTTAACCTATGTTGCATATTAGAGAAAGCTATTCTAGCAAAAACAAGTAAGTTTTAAAGCTGTCTCTATCTCTCCTCTGGTGAGGTTTTTATTTTTTTATTTTTCTCAGTTGCCTCCTCCTAAGTGTTTTTCCAACAAAGTACACCCAGTCTAGCAATGGCCCATGGTTAAACATTTTTATGTAGACCAAGCAAATGTCTAAAACAAATAAAAATAAACACTTCCCTATTTCCAGAGTGAAAGTTTTAAGCTTTTCATAAGAAAGTTTAAGAGGAGAACAGAGACACAGGAATAATACCTTCATTCTGTAGTTTGGGGGTTTCAGCCCCAGAGTGTCCATCCTGAAATTTTATTTGCCAGATTGGCCCAAGTACTCTCAATTCCAGTATATTGGTCCCCTTCTTAGTAGAGGCTGCCTCTCCCTATGCTTTCAACTCTCCTGATCCAAGTGGTTTCTTATAGCTTCCCTTTCTTCAACTCCATGCATTTTTATTTGGTTCATTAGGTTCCTTTATTAGTCTGCCTTTTAGGCTCAATGATTTTAATCTTTAGATTTTTTTTTATCATCAAAAATCTGCCCCAAATGAAAATAAAGGAAAAAAAACTGTTACAAACGTATAAAGTCAAAGAAAACAAGTTTCCACATTGATCATGTCCAAAAGAAAGTCCTTCACCTTTTTATCAGGAGCAAAGTAGCATTTTTCATCATTAGTCCTCTGGAATCCTATTTGGGAAAACTGACGAGAAGGCAGATAAAGGGAAGGAGTGGTCCTAAGCAAAATAAAGTCTAAGGATGTATTAAACATTTATAGCTCATTTTGAGGTGGCAATGAATGGGAATCTGAGGGAATCCCAATAAACTGGAGAAAAGAAAAACAACTTATGGTATGTGGTTGTGATAAAATACTATTGTGATGAAATACTATTCTTTGAAGCATAATGATCAACTTTGATTCCAGAGGAATAATGATGAAACATACAATGAATTTTTTTTCAGACATGATCATGTGGAAATTTGTATTGATTGATGATAATAGAGTTCAAAGTGGACATGTGTATCCCCTCTCCCTATATTACATTGTAAGCACTTTACTCTTGTTTAGTCTCTTGATTTTCATTCATGTTTACCTTTTTTATGTTTATTTTGACTGCTCTGTTTGCACTTCAAAGTTTATATATACTTCTGGTCTTTTTGTCAGGAATACTTGCAAGTCCTCTATTTCATTAAAAGTCATTTTCCTCAGGAGGACCAGATTCAGTTTTTCTGGGTGAGTATTCTTGACTGTAAATTTATTTCCTTTGCCTTCTGAAATATTGTATTATTGTATATCAATGTCTCCATTTCTTTATGGTATTAACTGCTAAATCATGTGTAGTCCTGACTGTGACTTCTTGGTACTTGAAGTCTTTCTCTCTAGTTTGTAGTATTTTTTTTTCTTAGACCTGGAAGCTCTGAATTTTGGCTATAAGTTTCCTGGCAGTTTTCATTTTGAGGTTTCTTTCAGGAGGTGACTACTGGACTCTTTCTATTTCCAGTTTGCCCTCTACTTCTAAGAGGTCTGAACATTTAAAGTTTAGATTTCTTAAAATACAGTGTCTAGGCTCTTTTTAGTCTTTCCTTTGGTAATGGCTTTCAGGTAGACCAATAATTCTTATTTTCTTTTCTCCTTAGTTTTCCAGTTCAGATTTTTTGTTAGGGTATACTTTATACTTTCTTCTATGTTTTCCCAAATATTTAACAATGTTTTAATATTTCTTATTATCTCATGGCATCATTTACTAAAACTAGCTGATGGCAAGAATTAGCAAAAATCCTCAATAAAACTATAAATTTGTATCCTCAAATCTGAACTTATAGAATGACCTGACTAACCATCAGTGTTAGGATGTTCTATGGGATATTTCTGTTCCCTAAGCTTCTCTATAGCTGAAGTTCTAGGCGGGAAGCATGCTGCCTAATGGATTCAGTATTTTTCCCTCATTTGGACTAGTTTAGGGTTATGATACATTGAGTCTTCACTTGAAATGTATTTTTCCAGAACCATTGTCAGCTTTTGTCCTGGAAAACTTTGTAAGCAATCTCTCCTAAATTAATGTTTGTATGCTAAATAACCTCCCTCCTTGGAACTGTAGAAGAATGTCATTTGTGTCAGTTATAAAATTGTCAAAATACTTTGGATCAAACCTACCTCAGGCTGGTCCAGTCATTAAAAGTTCAGATTCAAACATAATTAAAAATTTAGAGACAATAAAATTCAATAAAATAAATTTACTAAAATTAATCAGAAACAATTTATTAGGAATAATTACTGCTCCTGTCTGTCTCCACACTATTCAAGACAGAAACAATTACAAGTTAAAGGTCTCATAATAGAGTAGGAATTCTCCCGAAGTTCAGGAGCATCAAATCCTCATAGGGTTGGCTTTTTATGCTCTCAGTATTCTAGACTAAGATGAAGAATGGCCTCTTTGCTGATTTAAATGAAAATCATCTGAGCCTCTGTAACATGCTATTCCCACCACATATAATAAATAGTATTGGGTTTCTGTAATCTGTGTAGTTTTTTCCTAGTATATCACAAACTTCTTGATAGTCATTACTATTTTGTATTCATTTTTATATAGTGGAGGTTGAACATGACATAATGAAAATGATTTTCATAATTACAGATGACCATATATACTAGCTCAGCATTTGAGCACATTGGAAGTTCGGGCACATTGCAAATTATCCAACCACGTCTGTGACTCAGCACTTTGAAGGAAAGCTGTTCCAAGCCTAAGATGCCTCAGTATGAAAGGACCGTTGCTTCATATGATGAAGTCTTGTCCAGTTAATTGGACACTAAGCAGGAAGAAAAAATTATAAGTCTTTAAGGCTTCCTTCTCTTCGGAGTGGAAACAGTCTTAGGAGGGAGAGGTGGGCTTAATTGACAAATCCAATCCTTTTCTCAGTCCTTATCCTTCTTGATTTCTTTGCAGTCTTTGACACTTATAATCATTCTTTTATCCTTGACATTCTCTTTTCTGGGTATGGACACTATTTTCTCTTTATTCTCCTATTTGTCTGACTGCCACTTTTCAATCTCCTTCAATTAATCTTCACCCAGGTCATCTCCAGTAACCACAAATGTCCTCCAGATCCTCTTCTGTTGTCCCTCTACTAGTCCATTTGGTGATTTTATTAGATTCCATGGATTTGATTATCAACTCTGTGATTCTCAAACCTCCTTACCTGGATCCAACTTTTTGGTTGACCTCCAATCTCAATTCTCCAACTGTCTTTCAGACATCTTGCCCTAAATGTCTAAGAGACATCTTAAACTCCCCATATCCAAAACTGAATGCATTATCTTTACCCCCAAATGTTCCATCCTTCCAATTTTCTGTGTTACTGTAGAGTACAGCAATATCCCTCTAGTCCCTCTCGCCCCCAAGCGATCAGCCTAGTCATCCTTGACTCCTTTCTATTTCTCACTCTCCCTGTTCAATCTGTTGTCAAGGCCTCTCAGTTTTATCTTTGCTACATCTCTCAAATACTCTCAATACTCTTCTCTGATACTGTTACAACCCTAGTTCAGGTCCCCATATCCTAGTGCTTATACTATCAAAATAGCCAGCTGCTTGTTCTGCCTGCTGCAAGGATCTCCACATTCCAATCCAACTTCCATTTAGCTGCCAAAGTGATTTTCCTCCAGTGTAGGTCTGACCATGTTATGATCTTACTAAAAACGGCAGTGCTTCCCTTTTATTCCAAGATCAATTACAAAATTTCCTGTTCAGCATTCCAAAAAACCTCATAACCACTGTCCCCAAATTCCCAGTCTCCTTACATGTGTACCTCTCTGTGGTATAACTACAATAATTTACAGGTGCTGTTCTATGAATAAGACACTTCATCTCTCAACAACGGACATTTTCTCTGTCTGTTCCCCAAGCCTGGAATGATTTCCCTCCTCATCGCCACCTCCTGAATTTCCTACCTTCCTTCAAATCCCAGCTAAAATCCCAACTTCTACAGGAAGTCTTTCCAAATTCCTCTTAATTCTAATGCCTAACCTCTATAGATAATCTTGTATTTATCCTGTATATAACTTGTTTACACGTATTCATATGCTTATCATCTTTCCTTTTAGACTCTGAGCTCCTCAAGAATAGGATCATTTTTTCCTCATTTTTTGTTTCTCCAGGGTTTAGCACAGTACCTGGCACTTATATATTTAATAAATGCTTATTGATTGCCAGATTGTCTACTCACCGTCACCAATGTGCCTTCCAAGTCACATTATCTATCAGAAGCAAAGTAGTGGAACAACTACTGGTTAAATAGTGAAAGAACAAATTAACCAAACTTAAAAAAAATCAGGTCTTCCATTGGTGTGTAGAGGCTGCAAAGACTCACAAAATAACATATGAGTGATACGTACTCAAGGCTGCCGAAACACTACATGCATTTCCCTAAAATTTAGGGTTGGAGATATGGAAACTTCCTCATCAAACTAAGGTAAAGAAAAGTGGGAATTTGTTCTTTGGGGGAATAGACACTAAGAATATTTCTAAAATTTTGTTGTTGTTGTTGTTATTTTCTTTTGTGTTCAAATGCTATTACTGATTTGATGCTATTTTTTCCCTAAGATTTTATTAGTATCATAATTGAGTATCTGGGCCCGAGTTGACTTTGTAGGTTGTCAGTTTCACAGAAGGGTGGGGACTTCTATCTACAGGGGGCCCATTTACCAGCAACTACTTCCCACAAATATGAATTCAAGTTCATGAAGGGTTAGTGTGGCTAGCATGTGGACAGAAATTTAAACATAATATAAAAGCATCCATGATGATCTTTTAAAAATTTGTGTGGGAAACAAACATTCTATGTGGCTTTATATTTCTTTCTCATTTGCTATTCTTTTACCCTTGGAATCAAAATATGTATATTTTATATATTATATGTATATTTGGGCCATCTTCCATCTTTCCTGACACTGACACCATATACTCTGATGGGAATCACTAAAGATTAGAGAAGTCAAGTCACCCTGTTTTGAGCATTGGGGCCATGTTGTCTTGTCTGTATACATGTAAATGTATATGCGTGTGTGTGTGTGTGTGTGTGTGTGTGTGTGGAGAGAGAGAGAAAAATAGAGAGACATAGAGAGAGAAAGAGAGAGAGAGAGAGAGAGAGAGAGAGAGAGAGAGCTACCAGACCCAGACCTGATTATATTTTACTTCATCCATCTAGTCATCAGCACTGCCACTAAATATGTAGTCTGTCCATCTCACTTTTCTAACTCTTACTCTGGGAAATAATCAAATTAATCTTACGATTACTTCTGGAAAGAGCATATTGTGTTCTGTCAATCAGCTGTCCAAATGTTGCCCTCATGATCTGTGTGATTTCTAAATCAAAACTTTTTCTTGCCCATCACTTTTCTTTTGTGTTGCTTTACTCTACTAAAATATAAGTTCCTGGAGAAATAAGATTGTCTTGATTTTTTTTTTAATTTATATCCTCAGTGCTTAAGTGTATAATAAGTATTTGAATTTTTAAAAATGTATTCTTTCATTCATTTAATCCTGGAATTTTAGAATTGGAAAGATCCTCAGAAACCATCTACTCTAACCCCTGTTCCAAAACAAATCCCCCCTATAACATGTACCCAAAAGCCAAATGCTCATATAGCCTTGGACTAAAGGAGAATGATCCTACTATTTCTAAAGGGCTCTGTTCATTTTTGGACAGCTCGGTTTAGGTAGTTTTTTTTTTTTCTTAGTTGTTATTGTTGAATTATATCTGATTCCTCATGACCCCATTTAGGGTATTCTTGGCAGAGATAGTTAAGTGGTTTGTCATATGCTTCTCCAGCTCATTTTACAGATGAGGAAACTGAGGCAAAAAAAAGGTTTAGTGTCTTACCCAGGGTCACATAGCTTTTAAGTGTGTGAGGTCTGATTTGAACTCAGAGAGATGAATCTTTCTAATTCCAGGCCAGACACTCTATCCACTGAGCCCTTTCTCTGTTTCTCTCTCTGTCTCTGTGTCTCTCACTGTCTCTGTCTCTCCCTCTCTCCTTCTGTCCCTCTCTCCTTTGTTATTTTTACCCTTTGTACATAGTTCTGCTCTTTTGGACAAAGCAACAACTTCTGTCTCCCTCTAATGTGGCAGATCTTCAGACTTCAATATGCAGTGCAGAACTAGGTGCCAACTGATTTCTTTGCTTTCAATTCATAAAAGCATAGTTGAAAAAGGTTATAAACTATGCTGTGCATTTTTGTGGAGAGTTAGATATTCTTGTCTTTCACTTTAACCACATACAAGATATTGATTGTGATCCTAAATCTGAAAATAATACTTTTTTTTTAATACGTGTTTAATGCCTGTGAAGTTGCTGTTTTGATGATTTACAAATGGATTAGTAATCTATAAATTTCCCCAGTACAAGACTCCTGCTGGTGGATATTAGCACTCATATTAAATAAAGTGCATTCAAGTGTTCACAAATAACGCTTGTGATGTCTCTAATATTCAAGCCTAATGACTCTGAAAATTCAGAAAATGAAGGGAATATTTTGCAATTATTCTTCTGTGTGCACATCACAGAAATTTTAACTTTTAGAAAAATGCTTCAATTTTATTTCACAAATTGAAGATAGTTGTCATGTTGTCTTGGATACTCCAATTTAATTCCTTTATAAGTGAAAATATATTTAATAAATAAGTGAGCTTTGCCACCCATTCTTTGTCACAAAAATATTTAGCTAGATTCTAGGTCTTTTTAATTTTAAATGGTTTCAATTTTTTTCTCCAAGCACAAACCACTGTTTTTCAAAATTCTCTATTTAAGATGAAATGGAAAATACTAATTTTGAGAGCTTATTTCTTCATATGGAACAGTTAATACCCGTGAACTTGGTGTGTTTCTCTTAATATAATTTATATCAACTAAATAAATATTCATGATAAAGAAATTTTTTGCATCTTCTTCCACATAATAACAATGTCTAATTTTCTTTCTGGTAAGTTGTCCAGAGACACAAGAGACCTCTTCTTCTAATGTATGTGGTCACCTTGATTTTCTACCTACAAAATTAATTAAGAGTTAGACACTATATGCAATTGACCACATACAGTTAGGGTATGAATTACCTTATTTATCATGCATTAGAATCTTTACTTTATGGATTTTTCTTTGAGAAATTAGGGCCTTGGTAGTGAAAGTTTTGCATATTAACAAAATTTTTACCAAACCCATTAATGATATATAGAGCATTGGTCTCAAACATTAATTTAAAGCCTTTAAATTTACTCTGTTAGTGAAAGTGTATCACTGAAGGACAGACCATAAAAATGTTATATAAAATACAAGACTTCAGACCCACTGAGATTTGGTTTTCATTTATTTTACTTATTAGCAGTCAGCTGTTAGCCAGATATCTGATTAATTAGTTGAGAACATACTTCAGGGAGTTCCAAGACAGTTGTCCTTAACTGTCTAGTCAATTATGGTCCCTAGGAATGTTTGCAGGACTTTAGTCTCTAATCTCAATGCCCTCCTTGAGTCCCTGGGATATTTGAAATGTCAGTTTGAAATGACCACAAGTCAACAGAATAAGGGTTTCCAACCTCTACATGGAAAGCCAATTGGCTGGAAGACACTGGAACAGAAATTAAAAAAAAGAGATGAAAGTAATTCCACTGACTGTGCCTCATTGGGGAAATTTCCCTCCCTCCCATTACAAACTTTCTTATCAGTATTACTGTCAGCTCTCTGTTAATCACACAATTTTATGTGAAGAACACAGTAGATTTTTGTTCAATCAGTTGATGAATAGGTAGTTTACTATATTCTAAGCACTGTCAATATAAGGAAAGGCAAAAGAGAGTCTTTGTACTGGAGGAGCTCACAGGAGGATACAATATACCAACCAGCTATATACAGGATAAATCTGAAATAATCTGCATAGGGGAAGCATATGAATTAAGGGAGATAAGAGAAAGCTCCCGTAGAAGATAGGGTATTAAATGGGACTCGAAGGAAGCCAGGAAACGAAGAGGTAGAGATGAAGAGGGAGAAAAGTCCAGGCATGAGTAAATCTAGTTAAAACCATGAATAAATTTGGGATTTCCTGCCTAATATGAACTTGAAAACTAGACAAAGATAATAATTTTCAGATTATTTTGCCATTCCTCTTTCTGGACATTTTTTAATATTCTGATATTTTATGTATTTTAATTTCACTATTTTTTTAAATTAATAAAACCTTTTCTCTCTCTCTGATCTCACCCTACCCCCACTGGAAAAGGGTGCAGAGAAAATGTTATAAAACTATGCAAGGTCACATAATATAAATGCTCTCATTGACCTTGTTCTAAAAATATGCCTCATTCTGTGCCCTGAACCTCTTATCCCGCTGTCAGGAGCTGTGAGATATCATGCTACATCATCAATCATCAAGAATTGTTCAGGTCATTGCAATTGATCAGAGTTCTCAAGTCTTTCAAAGTTGTCTTTACAGTGTTGTTGTTAATGTATAAATGGTTCTTCTGATTCTTGTGACTTCACTCTACCTCAGTTCATAGAGTCTTCTCAGATTTTTGCTGAGCCTGCCAATTTCGTAATTTCTTATGGAAAATATTATTTCATTGTATTCATACACCATAATTTCTTCAGACACTCTCCAAATGATTAGACCCTTTGGTACTATTTGTTATTCAAGCTACTACTCTCCAACTGTATGCAAAAAGAGCCCTGAGAGATGATTAGTAGGGAACACCTGAAAAGCAAGGTGCACTATTGGCATGGGATGAACTTATCTTCCCTTCCTCAAGATCTTTCTAGGAACAGAAAGAGCAGATGAGGACTGGGGAAAGTGCCTAATACACTAGGTAGAGAGGAAAGCTCCAGTAGGGCAGTAAATGTTTTTTTGAATTTTCTTTCAATCTTCAACACTTATCATTGGGCCTAGTGGGTAGAAGGCTCTTAAGCTGCTTATTGATTGATTGATTGAGTGAAATGAGAATTATGATGGCCTCTCTTTTAAATTTTTATTTTAGTTTGCATCATTCATTTCCACAAGATTTTGAGTTACATATTTTCTTTCTATCTTTCGCCTACCCATTGCCCCAAAACAGCCATCCCAGTGTATCCTCCCTCCCCCACTCTATTCTCTCCTATGTCTTCCCCCTTCACCCCTCTCACCTTTCAGTAGGGCAGGATGGATCTCCCAACCACAGTGCCTGTGTATCTCAAGTTCCACTTGGATGTAGTTAATAATAATAATAATAATAATAATAATTACATATATATAGATATATATTTATAACATTTGATTATAGAACTTTAGATTCCAGATTCTTTTTCTTCCTCCCTCATCACCCACCCCCACTGGAAGGAAAAACAATCAAATACAGGCTGAATATGTGAAATTACACAGAACCTCTCCATAGTGAGCACACTTTGAGAGTCTGATTACATGTCTTTTCTTCCTATCCCGCCCCCCCAACCACTCTCCACCCTGTCCCTGTCCCTT
>JAQQSV010002780.1:0-21908 GCA_028646515.1 Pseudochirops corinnae | reverse complement strand
ATGTGAAAGTATTTGCAGATCCTATACACGATTGCACACCACCATGGGGGGGGGGGAGGAAGGGAGGGGAGAAAATCTGAAACTCAAGTGATTGTGGAACTGAATCTTGTAAATAAAAAGTAAATGAGCAAATAAAAAAAAAATAAAAATAAAATAGATTATCTCTAAGGCTCTTTCCTGCTCTGAATTTATGATCCTAGGTTAAAGAGCATAGAAGCAAAAAACAGAGATTTAGGAGATTAGAGAAAGAATCTTGGACCTCTTCCTGATAGTTTGAAAGGTGATCACAATGACTTTTCAGTCTCTTCCCCTAAAGTTCAGTTTATCAATAAACCTTGAGTTACATATTTAAAAGAAAATTGAATTTTCTTATAAAAAGTTACTCACTAGGTACTGATGTGACAGTAAGTATATTTTAAAAAACTTCTCCAGAGCTAATTCCAACCAGGTGTAAGGTTGATTATACTCTCTATTCAAATGTGCTTATGGTTTGTAGGTTAAATTTTCCTACCATGAACCATGTAAATCTGCTGACTTTTTGAATCCATGTCATAATCTACTATAAATACAAAAAACAGTCTAAATATTACTACATGGTTTTTGTGAATTTATGTTACATCTTTCAAGTGTCATATCAGTTCCAAGCTAAGCTAGCATTCCAAATTTTATCAAACTAGTCCCTGTATTGGTCCTTGGGGAATTGTGCTACTCATTGATCTTTTAACACGTTTAATACAAAGTTGTTATCTTCAATAATCCTGTATTAAGTCTGCCCTAATGCCTAAACGTGGATAGGAGTGAACCTATGTTCTCAAAGGCTATGCATGTAAAACATAAGTCTTAGTAAGTTTTATCATACTGGAGAGGCCGAGAGTATGGTTCTAGCAAATGATTTTGTTTCCTTTCAGAGGGTCAACTTGGCTGGGTATAAAGAGGTTCATCACTAGTAAGAAGGCTGCTTTGTGATGAATTCTTCAGCTATGTAAACTCATGGTAAAAATGTTTCTCAGTCCATCCTGTGTGACCCTTTTCTGATTTTTCAGTTATGATGGAAGAGAGGTGGAAAGGTGGACAGAGGATGCTAAAAATCACAATTTTAAGACCATCTATAAACATGTAACTTAGAAGGTGGTATTTGAAAAGTGAGATACTTGTCAAATCATCAGCAAATGGATCTACTATCAATCTTGAAAGTTTTTCTATAAAGGAAATTAGAGACAAGGAATTTGGGACCAACTGGAAGTAAGGTGCGTAAGTACTTTTTGTAGAGGCAAAGAAAGCAGTGAAAATGGTTCTATTTGTTATATACCCCAAAACTACAAGAAATAATTTTTTTCATAATTGTTTCATTGGACATTTGGTCATCTTGAATCCCAATACTCATGATAAGTATTGGCAAAAAGATCACTGTGAAAATAATTGTAACATGCCGTCAGTTACAGAGGATGAAAAAGAGAAAAAATTCTGTGAATAACTCAATTGTTGTTGTTTCAGCTGTGTTTGATTCTCTGTGACCTCAGTTGGGGTTTTCTTGGCAAAGATACTGGAGTAGTTTGCCATTTCCTTCTCTCACTCACTTAACAGATGAGGACCTGAGGCAAATAGGGTTAAGTGACTTGCCCAGGGTCACACAGCTAATTAGTGTCTGAGATCAAATTTGAACTCAGGAAGAAGAGTCTTCCCAACTGCAGGCCTTGCACTCTGTGCACTACGGTGCCACCTACGTGATCTAGCATAGCTTTCATCTAAGGATAAAGACAGTGATGAACAGAATGTTACTGAAACAGCTCTTGTTTTTAAGAGCAATTGATAATTAGATAATGGAAAGAAGAAAGAATAGCAACACTGATTATTGTAATTTCACACTGAAATTTAAACAATGTAAATCAATTGCTATAGCAAGGAAAACAAAAGTCTAAAAAGTGCCTTACCAGTTAATCCCTGACAATTGCCATGTAATATTTAGAATATGGACTCATTTGTAAATCTTATGAATAAGCGTAATAGATGATTGCAGGTAGTGTCACTTCACAAAGCAAAGAGAAGCAGTGGAAAATTAAATCAGTTTTTAAAATGCTCAGAACACTGACTATATTGTCAGATGTTTTTACTGTATGAATCAGTTTTGCTGACTGTTTTTTCCTCTTCTTCCCCTGTAACAACTCAAGAGTTGACCATCCACACAACAGAGATCAAATGGATGAAGAATGGCTATAGTGGAGATAATGACATGAAGCATTCATCAGTATGTGTATCTGGGATAGACAATACAAATGGACAAAGAAGAAGTAGGAGAAGAGTTGGATAGACTGCCTTTATGTAATTGCAGAGCTTCTTTAATGACTCCCAATTTTTCTTGGAAACAAAGGACAATTTTTTAAATGCCAATACTCTACCACTGTTTTTCTATGGTAGAGAGGAATTGAATCTAAGAGTCCCATATGCACTAAGATGACTATCAGATAGAGAATGATGGAGAGGTGCATGGTAAGTGTGAGCAGGTTACAATATATAACCAATGAGGAATTTCAGACAAGAACAGGGGTACAATATGGCATCAAGAAAACTCATGATAGAAAAAGAAGATGGGATAGTCAAATGGCAAGAGAAAGGGATGGCAGGAGATCCCAGATCCATTTGAATGTAATAACCTTTGTAGCAGAATAATTATAGGTTCTATGTTCATGACTTCTCCTATCATTTGTCAGTAGGCTCTCAGTGAAGACTGATTAATTCCCAGGAAAGTTTGAGTAGCTGAGTTTTCCTTTGGTGCCCAAATAGCAAAATGTGTGGTTACTGTACTAAGTTAAATTCTAATTTTCTAGGTCTTCCATTAAAGAAGCTCTTTCTGCTTCCTTACCTCTTAAACCAAAGTGATACCTGTGAAATTCCCCAGACAGTCCTTGGATCCATCTTAAATAGGGGCACTTTAACACTATTGTTTGTCTAACTCATCAAAACCTCTTCTATATCCAAAGCTATGACAGACTTTTCTTTGTTCTATCTTTCAAACTCTAAATCATCCTAAGGGTCTTTCCAAAACCTACAAAGATTTCATGTGTTCTAACTAAATCCTATGTTCTGGTGAGTAACCAAAATTTATCAACAACTTCATTTACTCCATGGTTCATCCCAAGGGGTTTTAACTTAAATTGCTGAGCAATAGCCACACTTTAAAAAGCTGTTTCTCAAACTATACCTTTGTTGCTTGTGTTTTGTAAAATTCCTTAGTGAGGCATACACATCGCTTATGATAATTTTCTTTTTTGTCTTATTTTTACTTGCTTTAATTTTATTTTGCTAAGTCCTCTTTATCAGGGATGGACTTTAACCTAAGATGCCCTTAAGGAGGCTTAGTTCCTTGCCTGTGATTACTTTTTCCACCTACACATGCACCCCTTCTCCTGAGTTTACTCCTTTATATTTATTGCTTGACATTGTGCATAACCTTAGAGCACATACAATAATAATGTAACTTTGCAGTTTTAGACCTTCTCTCCTCCTTACTCTTCCTAGCTTCTACCCTTGGCTTTTACCATTTCAATCTCATTTTGCCCGACTTTTACCAACTCTGTGGAATTATAATTTATTTAGATGCTTGCTTACCTAATCATCTCTAATCATTTTTAAGCATACAAGAAATCATTCTTGATTTTAATAAGTATTTATTAAGTAACCACTGAGTATCTGACAACATACTAGGTGATACAGCATTCTGTAACACCATGCCATAGTGTTATGAACATACTTTCTGCCTCAAGTCACTCCCTTCTCTACACATCCTCCACTGAGCTGTCAAACTGATACTCCTGAAGCAGAGCTCTGACCAGGTCATTCTTCTGACAAACTTCAGTAGAAAATTAGTGATACTGGAAAATCAACTACAAGCCCCTTTGTATCTCATTTGAACCCTTCTATAACCTGGCTACAATCTACCTTTTTATTAGCTTTATATGGTCCAGCTGACTGGCTTTTGTACCTTTTATACAAAATGCTTTACCTCCCATCTTCACGCTTTTGCACAGGATCCTCACACTACACCCAATGCCCCATGCCTAGAATGAATTCCTCCAACCCATTTCTTAAACTCCTTAATTTCCTTCAAAACTTAGCTCAAGCTCTGCTTTTTACGTGGGGCCTGGAGTCAGGAGGGCCTAAATTCAAATCTGGCCTCAGTCACTTAGTAGCTGTGTGACCCTGAGCAAGTCACTTAACCTTGTTTGTCTCAGTTCCTCATATGTAAAAAGAGTTGGAAAAGGAAATGTCAAATCACTCCAGTATCTTTGCCAAGAAAATCCCAAACGGGGTCACGGAGAGTAGGACACAACTGAAACTACAGAACAACAACTTTCCAGTACATACCTCCCACTGCCAAATATTTTGCCTTGTATGCAAACTCAAATAGAAACAGAGCCACTAAAAAATACATAAAGAAAAGAATTCTTGACAGTACTGATTTAGAAAGCCACATATTAACATTATCTGTATTCTACTGTATTTTTATTTATTTTGCTAAATATTTCCCAATTCTATTTTAATTTGATTCTCCTGTACTCAGGAATGTTGACACCAATATGCTGCCCGTTTGCTATTTCTGTTGTATATATATTCTGTTTATGTTTATAAGTGTACATGTTATCTTCCTCAAAAGAATGTAAGTTCCTTCATTTTAGGGACTAGAATAGTTCCTGGCATATAGGAGGCACTCAATAAGAACTTATCAATTATTAGAAACAAGCAAAAGAATTCAAGGTCCCACTGAAAGTACACTTTTTTTCAAATAATGCTTGACTCAAAAAATATTTAAAGAATTTAAACAGTATCTTTAAATGAGAAAATTTAGAGAACTATATAATAAATTTAACTGCAACTATTTTGCATATCAGAGCAGCTAGGTGGCACAGTGGCTAGAGAGACAGGCAAAGAGTCAGGAAGGCTCATCTTCCTGAGTTCAAATTTGGCCTCAGGCACTTACTAGCTGTGTGACCCAGGGCAAGTCACTTCACCCTATTTGCCTCAGTTTCCTCACCTATAAAATAAGCTGGAGAAGGAAATGGCAAACCACTCTAGTATCTCTGCCAAAAAAACCCCAAATAGGGTCACAAAGAGTTGTACTCAACTGAAAATGACTAAACAGAAACAACATTTTGCATACCTTTAATGCACCGAAGATAATTATTTCTATAGTATTTATTATGTTATAAACATGTAGGCTACCATAAGTTCTGGACATAGTATCACAGAACCGAAATTGGAAGGGCCTTTAGAGATCTCCTAGCCCAATCCCTTGTCTCACATGTGAGGAAACTGAACCCCAGAGTTGGTAAATGTCACTCTGACAGTAGGGAGCAGAGATGGGATTCAGATTCAGTTCCTTTGATTCCTAGTTTGATGTTCCTTCCACCATATCACACAGTCTCTCACATTTAATTGAGCAGAAGCAAGAGCAAACCTTTATTGAATGCCTACTATGTACGAAACATTCTTTTGTTTGTTCAGAATCCAAATATCAAACATAAGCTGCCCTGGAGTTTACACATTAACAGGAGAGATAACATAGCAAGGTAGGAGACAAATGTCGACAATGCAAATCAGAATATGGTCATTATATTATACAGCAACATGATAGTGGAGGTTTGAGGAGGTATTGCTTAGTCTTAAGTCTTCAGAAAAATGTCACCTCTGTTTTCTTCTCTTCCACTAAATACAATCATTAAACTCCATTTACTCAATAGGTATTTACCGATCAATCATTATAAACCAGATTTTAAGCTCTATAAAGACATGTGAGACACAATTTCCTACCACGAAGGAGCTTTCAGTTTGGCTATGTGCCTGTACAGTAGTGTTCACAAGTAGCTTCAACAGAAGGCAACGTGTGACAGGTGACAAGCAGGTGAAACAAATGACATGTGCAGACTCACAAGACAAGAAGATGCTGATCAGGGAAGAGGGAGTGGCGCGGCCTTGGAGCTGCATCAGTTTTCAGTATGTTGAGATGGGGGACGGGCAGCATTCCAAATAGAGGGCAGGGCACGAGCCAAAGCAAAATGGCGGGAAAGCACAGTGTGTATCAAGAGAATTGCAAGGCGTCCAAATTAGCTGGAACATCTGATGCTTATAGGACAGCACACAGCATCTAACAGTATTTTGCATAGAGAAAACACTCAATAAATATTTATTGAATTGATTTGAAGTGAGCAAAGATAGATCAGTCTGGAAAGGGATGTTGGAGTTAAGACAAAGGAGAACCTTAAATGCTAAACTGTAGAATTTGGATTTTAGGCCATGAGCAGCCATTGTAGATTCTTGAGAAGGGGGAAGAAGAGAAGAAGGATCTAACTGGCACTTAAGTTAGATTAGGCAGCGGTTCTCACGTTGTGGGTCACAATCCCTATGGGGGTCGAATGACCCTTTCACAGAGGTTGCCTAAGACCATCAGAAAACATGTATTTCCAATGGTCTTAGGAACTGGGACACCACTCCCCTATCCGTGTCTAGGTGGGTCTGCCCACATGCAGATACGCCCACATACAAGTATTAAAGGGTCCTGGCATTAGGAAGGTTGAGAACCACTGTTGTAGAAGAAGATGTAAGAAAGAAGGTAAGAAAACCAGCTGAGACTTCACTGAAATAATCCCCAGATAGGAACCAGAACTAGGGCAAGTGGCAGTGGGGAATGGAAAGGAAGGGACAAGACACGATGACAGGTTGGCAAAGAAAGGAGAGTCAGAGATCACTTTGAGTTCAGAGCCTGTATAAATAGAGAATATGTATTTATTATTATTAACCAACTTTGGCCAGTCCAAAAAAAAGAAGTTGCTTTGGGGAGTAACATGATAAACTCACTTTTAAATTCACTGTGTTTGAGGTATTAGCAAGACACCCACATGGGAATGTCCAGCAGACACTGGCAACGTGGAACAAAAACATTTAACAGAGGTTAGTACTAGAAATAAAGATTTAGAAATCATCCACATAGATGAGAATTTAAGCCCTAGGAGATAATGATGATAGCAATAACGACTGATATTTATGTAGCACTTTAAAATGAGTGAGGCACTTTACATATATTATCTTACTTGAGGGAATGAAAAATATTAGGCTGACTATATAGAGAGGGAATAGAAGATAAGGAAATAGAGGAAAGTAAAAGGCTAAACACAGCCTTAGGAAATGCCCATGTGGGGGGGGGGGGGAGGAGAGAAAGAGCAAGAAGAAAAGCCGTATGAAGAAGAGGAACCGAGGAACATGTTTATGTAGAATTTCAAAAAGCCTTTGTCCAGGTTCTCACAGAGAGGTCACTAAATGGCTGAGCTTCATGTGTTTCCTACAGACATCATCTCAATTATGTACTCCATGTGACCGTGCAGCTTCCTTTTCACCTGGACATCTCCCTCACTCCCCTTACCATATTTTGCCTTTCTTTCTTCCAAAATTCTCAACTTTAGCTCTGAGAATTATAATCAAACCAATACTACCATTGCCTCTGGGTGTGCCATCTGAATGTCAAGTGATTGCCTTATTGTTCTACTCATCACCTTTGTGGCTTCCCGAAGCTTAACTCCCTTCCCAGGCCACTAGTTTTGTAAGTGTTTTCTCCCCATCAGGGCCAACTAGAAGGCTCAGTGAATACAGAACTGGGCCTGGAGTCAGGAAGACTCTTCTAAAGAAGTTCAAATCTGGTCTCAGACACTGTGTGACCCTGGGCAAGTCACTTAACCTCCAATTGCCTTAGTACACTGGAGAAGGAAATGGTAAGTCACTCCATTATCTTTGCCAAGAAAACTCCCTGGACAGTATGGGTCACAAAGAGTTAGACACAATTGAGTAACAACAGTATCTTCCCATAACACTAATTCATTGTTGGTGGAGTTGTGAACTGATCCAGCCATTCTTGGAGAGCAATTTGGAACTATGCCCAAAGGGCTATGAAAAGTGCATACCCTTTCACCCAACAATACCACTTCTAGGGCTGTGTTCCAAAGAGACCATACAAGTGGGAGGAGAACACATATGCACAAAAATATTTATAGCAGCTCTTTTTGTGGAGGCTAAGAATTGGAAATTGAGAGGATGCCCATCAATTGGGGAATGGCTAAACAAGTTGTGGTATATGAATGAAATGGAATACTACTGTGCTGTAAGAAATGAAGAGCAGACAGACTTCATAATAACCTGGAGAGACATATATAAACTGATGCCAAGTGAGGGGAGCAGAACCAGGAGAAATTTGTACACAATCACAGACACAATGTATGACTAACTTTGATAGACCGGGCTCCTCTCAGCAATGCAAGGATCTAAGACAACTCCAAAAGACTCATGATGGAAAGGGATATCCACATCCAGAGAAAGAACTACAGAGTCTGAATGCAGATTCAAGCAAGCTACTTGCTCTATCTCTTTTGTGTCTTGTTTTCATTCCTTTTTTCTCATTGTTCACTTCATTGGTTATAATTCTTCTTTACAACTTGATCAATGCTTAATGCGAAGGTATTTGAAGAAATTATATCAGATTGCATGGCGCCATGGCAGGGAGGGGGGAGGAGAGGTAAGGAGGGAAAATTTGGAACCAAGGGACTGTGGAACTGAATGTTGTAAACTAAAAGTAAATGAAAAAACAAAACGAGACAATATTTTCCTCAAAAGAAAGTTCCTCAAAGGTAGTGGGCCCCATCATTTTCATTGTATCCCTAGCATTTAACACAGATCTGAGTACCTATTAAGTACTTAATAAAAGTTTTTCATTCATTAATTCATGTGGAAAGTAGGGCAAATTAGTAATACATGTCTTAAAAGGTCAGTCCTACTCTTAACTTTAATAGACCTTCTTTCCCCAGTCTTTTGAGACAGATTTCCAGTAGATTCCCCCACAATTTCAGTGATAGTTAACTAACACAGCTCTCCCCTAGGCAGAAATCTATCATAGAGCCAGAACATAATAGTTTAAAATCCTCTCAGGTTATTCAATCAGTCAACAAGCCTTTATTAAGCACTTACTAAGTGCTAGGCACCTTGCTAAACTAGGAATAAAAAAAGAGGCAAAGGACAATCCCTGCCCTCAAGGAACTTGTAATCTAAAGAAGGAAAAAACATGCAAAGCAAATTATACACAGGATAAATAGGAAATAACAGAGGGTTGGGGAAGGGTTCCCATTAAACATAGGATTTTAGTTGGAACTTGAAGATAGGGTGGTCAAAATGGAGCAGGGAAAGAATTCAAGAAAAGGCAGGAGTTGGGAGATGCAGGGGTATCTTGTCTGGGAGTAAGTTGTAAGACAGGAAAGGGCTAGGTTACAAAAGGATCTAAATGCCAAACAGCATTTTGCTGTGCCACTGAACTGAAGGCTGAAATTGGTACATAATCCAAAATTTAGCATTACATACAAATACAAACAAAAATTCCTAGGTGAGAAGCTTCTCAAGGAAAATCTAGCAAAGGAGTAAAGTGTGGTATATCGAAAGAAAACTGAATTTGGAGTCGAAAGGGATCCAACTCTTTCACAGCCAGTACAATCACAGGCAAATAATTTAATCCTATTTTCTTCATTATCAAATGAGGGAATAAGACTAGATGGTTCCTTCTAGCTTTGAATCTTATAATTTTATGAGTATGGGATGGTGCTGCAATAATTTTGGCACTAGAACTGGGAGCAGAAAATCTGGGTTGAAGGTGGTTGAAAAATTCCATTCTGGGGGCTTTAGTGAAAAGCAGGTGAAATTGGTGATTGAAGCTGAGGAGTGAATTGCAGACCCCATGTCTTCAAATCCCACATATGTGCATTTATACTTGGGATTTTTCTAACCCTTTGTTCTAATATGTTAGAGATGCCAAATAAATATAACATAAGAACAATAAATCTGGAAGCAGATTGAATTTGGCAAAACAACTCAGTCCATTTCAAGAACATCTTGGGTCTTACAAATTTACTTGGTCATGCAACTTTTCTGCTTAATTTTAAAGGCTTTTATATTTAGCGGAAGTTTAATCCATCTATTTTTACTTTATGCATATTTAACTCATCAAAAATTTGGTATTAGTAGAGTAATTTGACAACTAAAAAGCCTTAAGAATATTTTCTCTGCTTTATTCTAGGGAAATAAAATGTCACAGAAAGTTCACCCCTAAACAGAAGGAATCCAAGAACTTCAGTAGGTTCTGAAATTGGCAACGTATACTTTTGTCTCCAAAATAAATTTCATGAAACAAGGATGCCTGATACATACGCACTTTAAAAGTACTGATGATTTATGAGAAGGTGACACCTTTCCAAGGTTATGCTTGATTTTGAAATTACCAGAAAATCTTTCTAATAATTCTAATTCATTTTATAATGCCTGTCAATAAACCATCTTGAAACTTTTGTGGTACAAATGCATATGCAACCATTTATTTAACAATTACTGCCTATCTATACATTTTGGTATGTTTGAAGATTTTCTATCAGACATAATGAAAAATGATCATATTCTCTTGAGGACTGAAGGTGAAGGAAATGTCATTATGAGGTACATAAAGGGCTATAATTGGACAGGCAAATGAATAGCTGATTCATATTTAAAGAATTGGAGGAAGAAGGGACCCACACACAACCTTTCTCAGTATATTTTTTTATTTCTTAAATTTACTTACATTTACTTCAGAATAGGATGCACCATCTACATGATAACATCTTATAATACCACTGAAGTGGCTCAGTAGCATGATCCAGTTATTTTACAGATGATTAAAAATACATGAAGAAAAGACTGTTAGTGCATGAACCTATCCACTGAATCTCACAGTCTCCTCTAGTGCACGGGCAGTATCCAAGTATCATGAGAAAGTTATAGTTTATTAAAAAGCCCTAGTTTCTTAGATCTGTAAGGCACTTTTTTAACATCTACATCCATTGCATATTTCAGTTAGTCTTCGAGAGTTTGATGCAAGGGAAAAAAATGGAAGTTCCTTTGACATCCTCTGACCCAGCCCCCCCAACCCCCCCAATGCTTCGATTTTTCTGTCAGAACACTGGGCATGATGATCTTTCAGGTAGTGACGAGTTCTAATTGTCAATGAGAGTATAAATCCACAAAGCAAATCTCTGTTAAGAAATAACTTTCCTTTACAATGCTTCTGATTGATAATCTTCATTGAGGATATTTAATATTTTTTTCAATTATAACTAAACTATTAGCCTCTCTAAATTTCAAAAGTTTAAGTGACGGTGGTGATGACAGTGATGCTGATGATAATGACTTGAGTTTAAATTCTTAGAATAACAGAATTTTAATTCATTCATAGCAGGAAGGTCATTTAGTCCAGTCCTCCATGTGGAAAGTGTGGGAGACATGAATATTCTCTACAATCTCTTGACAGGTGTCCTCCAGCCTTCACTTGAAGACTTCTAATGATGGAAGACTTACTACTATGCTTCCTGAGGAAGTTGATTCCATTTTGTTCGAATTTTAATAAATATAAAATTCATTCTAATATTCAGGGGGAGGAAAAAAAGCTTCTTTCTCATAATTTTCTATGAAGGGACTCAACTTTTACCCCCTGGAATTGAGCACAAATCTAATCCTCTCTTTTACCCTTAACATATTTTAAGACAGTGATCATGTCCATATTAAGCCTTCTCTTCTCTTTGCTAAACATTTCTAGCTACCTTAATTGATCCTTAGAGAATCTGGAAGAGGTTCCCTAAATCAAGGGTTCTTAAGCATTTTGTTGTCATGGACCCCTTTGGTAGTCTGATAAAGCCTATAAAGCTCTTTCCAGAATGTTTATAAATGCATAAAATAAATTAGGTGAGATCATAAGGATCATATTGAATTCAATAATATTGATAAAAAGTTATTAAAATCTTTTTTTAAAAAAACAAGTTCATGAACCCCAGGTCTACATCTAACCCCTTGCTCTAAATCTATTTCACTTGTCAATTATCTCTCAGAATGGGATATAATGTTCTGAATGAATTGTTTGCATCTTGTTTGCATCTATTTTATGTTTTTAATTGGGCAGCTAGGTAGCACAGTGGATAGAACATTGGAATCATGAAGACCTGAGTTCAAATCTGACCTCAGACACTTAATAGTTGTATAACCCTGGGCAAATCACTTAACCCTTTTGTCTCAGTTTCTTCATCTGTAAAATGAGTTGGATGAGGAAATGGCAAACCATTCCAGTATCTTTGGCAAGAAAACCCCAAATGGGGTCACGGAGAGTCAGACACAACTGAACAACATGTCCTTAATATATACTTTTATTTATTTTTGATTTATGGAATAAAACAAACATTTCCATAATACGGTATAATAAAAAAAAGATGACTGCATTTGAAACGGAAAATCTAGTATGTACAACTTGCTATTCCTTTTAAATATATAATAAAGTTGTCATGTAAATTTCTTTTTTTTCCCTTTCTTTTCCCTTCCCTGATGATGCTTATCTGTAGATTGTATTTCACCCCTCCTAGACAGCAAGAAAATCACAGTAAAGGGTCATATATTCCCTCAGCTTATATCACATCCACTCTATAACATAGTGGTCTTTATAGTATAAGTAGTAGAAGATAAGCTCCCTGAAGATGACTTGCCTCTTTATATTTCAGCCTTTAGCACCTAGTACAGTGATTGGCACATAGTAGGTACATAATAAATATCCTAGCAATTGATCAAATCATTGATCAAAAATATCTGTTTGATTAAGTTGAACTGATCAGAGAAGAAGCCAATCCCTCATACTGAGCACTCTATTTTTCATAATGTGACCTGATAAAGTGATAATTTTTTTGGGGGGGCTACAAAGTCACTGTCAACTCATATTCAATTTGAAATCTCCAAAGATACCCAGGCCTTTTCACATTTTTTAGTGACTGGATTTAACATTTACTCCCTCGTTATGTTTCTATTTTAAAATTCCACTCATCATTCCAGTCTGTTGGAGATATATCTGATTCCTAATTTTGTCATCCAAAATATTAGCCACCAATTCTAACTCCACATCATCTATAAGTTTATTAAACATGTTTTCAGCTTCATTGAAGTCAGTGATGAAAATGCTGAACCAAACAGGACTAAGGATAAGCCCTGCAACATCCTACAACATATCACTCATCATTTCTCTTGAGGTTAATACCACCCTCACCGCATTATCAATAATCAACTCATCGTTGGCTCCAGGATTCAAAGAGCTCTAAATCTACCTAACTTAACTATTAGTCAGGTCGTATCACTACATCTTGTCCTCAAGGTTAGCATGAGGGTTTCTGTCAGATTCTTTGGTAAATTCATATGCAACATGTAGATGGCATTTACCTGACCTTGCCTAATAACCATGTCAAAAATAAAGGAAATAATGTTAAATCATACCTTGGTTTTAATGAACTCATTCTGGTTTTCAGCAATAACTGCTTCCTTCTCTCAATGTGCATAAGACAATCATTTAATAATCCACTGATAATTGAAAAAGATGCTTTAAATTAAATAAATAATCCATTGTCTAATTCTACAGAGCATTGTCATTAAGTTTCTTGTCTTATAGTTTGTAGAATCCTTCCTCTTTCAAAATATTCAAACATTCGCCCATCACTGTCTGGTGGTTACCTTCCCTGTTCTTCATAAGTATTCAGAGATGCCTACTGTTAAGCAATCATAACTACAAATTACCTAGTATCTTAGTTCGTCTGGGATAAATGACAAGCTTATTTAAAGTAACTATTTGCTTTCTGTTGCCATGTTGTTATTTTTTTATTTGAAAGAAAGAAAAACCTCAAAGAAAACCCAAGATATGTTTTACTCAACAAATCTTGGGCACAGATAGCATCACAAGCTCAGTTCACTTCTACAGCCTACAGATATAAGCACAATAAGATCTCCCTAGAAACTTCAGCACTCCCAGAAGACACAAAGACAGAATTTGTACTTTGCAATTCAGATCTTACAGAAATAACCCACAGAATGTTTTATTTAATTCGCATCAGGGTCAAGAAGGAATATGGGAACTTTGTACCATCATGGCTACTGAAACCACTCTAAGTCTTTGTACGAGTCCCAATACGATGCCTCTGAGGCATGTCCCAATTCTGCTCACATATGTTCTCACTCTCCTAAACCAATAGCAGTCAAACATTCACCACCCATGATGAAATCATGTCACTGTCTCCGATACCTATCCCTGCCCAGAGGGCATAACCAAAGGCAGTTGGCCACACGTTGCTGGCCAATGTTTTCCTCACACGACCACATTTATGTTCTGTGCCATGTACTGTCCTACCCTGTCATGTGTGGGCTACACACAGCTGTTTACTAAGTTATTGATATTTTCTCACTAATGTATTGCTTATTTGGGGTTTAAATCTGTTCTTAACTCTTTCAGTTCTATCCCTTCATGTTCTAGAGATTACTCTCCCAGAGAGAGAATGTATATTGTACAGAAATGTCAATGATTGGTGATTTCCTCCAATACAATCCAAGATAAACTAACTAACTAAAATTAAGGGTCTACAATGGGTAGGACACTGTGTGTGCTACCTTAGGTATTAAGGTAAAATGGAAACAGTCTCTACCCTGTCTAATAGCTCATCATCTATTGGATTTTAGGATTCCATCCATCAACACCGATTATAATCCATTTATAAATTACAGATTGAGAGAGTTGTAAGAGACTCAAAAAGATTCTTAAGGAACTTTCCTATTACTATGGAATAATTTTAGTGTTGAAACTTGAAGCCAACTTTTCCTAACTAAAAACCGACTGCCTCCCTGCCAAGTAAAAAAAGAAGCCAAATACTGGTTCTTTCTCTCTCTCCTCCTTTAACATTGTCTACTCACCTCAAGCTAGAGATTTTTCCCTTCTTTCTTTTCTTGATCCTCAAATAACTTTGGAAGACATTTTTATTCAGAGGATCAATTATTAAGAATGCTAGTAGAAAGGTGTGTGACTAATGTGCAAATTGAGATGCATTTTTGGATCTGGTCACTGTGAAAATTAGTTTTGCTTGACTATATTTATTTGTCTAAAAAAAAAAGGCTTTTTTTGTGTTTTGTGTTCTTTTTCCAGTGGAGTGGGGAGGTAGAAGGGAGTTGGAAACAAATAAATACATTTAAAATATTCAAACATTTGCCCGTCACTCTCCGGTGGGTGCCTTCCATATTCGTCACAATTATTAAATATTTTAAAAAGTATTTAGCACTTTTTTCAAGCCTAAGTCCTTTTTTTTAACTTTATACTGCCTGACATTATTCTAATAAAAAAAATACCCTTAAACAAAATACTCCTTTGCATTCGTCTTTAGTTGCTTCCATCTTTTAAAAGAATTTTTTTTCCTTTTGAAATCTGATTTGACTACAATGCCTCCTGTGTAACCAAATCATTCTCTTTAAACACTTCCCCCTGTTTTTCATCATCTGTATCAGCCTCAATTGCATTTGTCAGAATTTTGTTCTTTGTGAGTTTATGGAAACATAGCTATCTTTTCACTCAACTTTTTGACACATTCAAAGATTAGGGTCACATCAGAGTCACTTTCTCCCAACATTTCTATCACTGCCGTTCTTTACTGGTCAGAATCTGATCTAAAATAGTATTTCCTTTTACTGCTTCTTCTACGATCTGTGATCAAATTTGCAGCAAAGCAAACAAAAAAAGTGAAATCATTGTTCTGCTTTTACCAACAAGACCTTCCAGCATTGTCCCCATGGGTGGAAGCCCCCCCACCACGGTAAGTATATCCTGGCCTTGTGCCAGTGGTGTGATTTGTTTCAGGGACTCATCATCCATTTCTACCCTTTGCCAAGGTGGTCTATTGTATACTCCCACAACAATATCATTTCTGTTTTCCTCCTATATTCTTTCGCTACCACATGTTTTCTATTATGGTTTCCTACTCTGATTTCTACACAGTATAAACTCTTGATTTGTTGCTCCCCCATTGCCCTTTCTAATTTGTTTTATAACAAGCTAAAACTTTCCATTCTGCTAATATTATACTCCTAATTCCAAGCCCTCCCTCCACTAAGTTTTAGTAACATATGTAAGCTAACATTTATCTCCTATTGTTAAGATATCAAATTTCCTTTTTATTGTTCACACTTTCCACATCGGCATCAGACATGTGAGACTAGGGACTATTGTTTCTGTTGATCTTCCTAGTCATTTTCTCTTCTAAGATACTATCATCTCCACTGATTTCTTCCCCAGTTTAAAGTGCTTCACACATATAAAGTAATTTAGAGAGACAGGGCTACTAGGCGACATAATGGACAGCATGATGGGCCTGGAGCCAGGAAGACTCATTTTTCTGGGTTCAAATCTGGCCTCAAACACCTCCCAGCTGTGTGAGCCTGGGCAAGTCACAAGTTTGTCTCAGTTTCTTCATCTGTATAAAGTGAACTGAAGAAGGAAATGGCAAACCACTCCAGTATCTCTGCCAAGAAAACTCCAAATGGCGTCATAAAGAACAGGACAGGACTGAAAAAAACTGAAGAAAAGATAAGCACCATACTTAAAGCTACAAATGGAGAGAACATTTAAAAATAAACAAACTGATTGCCTATTATATAATCCTGGAGAAAAATCAGTCTACCAAGGAATGGATGGTGTGAATAGCACAAGTAGAGTAGATATAGAAGGATATAATTTAACTTGTGCAAAACTCTGAATTACAGTCTCAAAGGAGGAGAGCTTAGTGTATAGTCCATAGATACTGAAGATCAGATATCCCACTATGGTTGCTATTTCTTTTGAAAAAAAAAGATATTGAGAAATTCCTTGCTATTGGTTTCAGAGGAGTGATTTTCTTGGAATCAGACTCAGGCAGGCAATACTGGAGTGGGGCAGAGGGAGATTTTAAATCCTTTGTGCTTAGAGGGCAAGTTGCTAACATCTTCCAGGCAAAAGAGGAAAGCAAGCTCAATGAATGTTTCTGCTTCATGACATGGTGGACTTTTCTATCTCTGGGATCAATACTCTCATTTTCTAATACATTGTTTAACATTATGTTACAAATCAAATAAGGATTTCAGAGAATAAGCTGTAAGTACATCAAATACAAGCTCAAGTTAGCATTTTGAGTAAGCTGGAACTAGATAACAAGATAGGAAAGAAAATAGACAAAGATTTCCTATTGCTTAAATTCTCCTTTCTTATATGATTTTCAAATTATAGTAGAGGATCATAACCATATCATCTCTAGCAAGATCATCATAAAGATGCTTCGATTCTTTACTCCTCTATTGATTTGCCCTCACTTTCTTTATCTCAGCATCCAAATCCATCCTTACCCCCTGAAAATCAAATACCTCATCTCTAGGTACTTGTCATCTCCTTCCTAGGTGGACTAATACAACCTATTTTTTACCAAGCTCCCTGTTTTCAGCATTATTTCCTTCCCTTCCTACCATAACCTAGGTTATATGCTGCTGCTTAAAACATTCTTTCTCATCAGCTCCTGGCTCCATATCTTCTCTCTTGCAGAACATTTAGATAGTTTTATATTTTCCTTCACAATAAAATAAGTTCCTTTCTTTCCATTATACAGTTCTTCATCATGTCATACTGCTTAGTAATCCTTCCCCTCCCAATATGCCCTATAGTGTCAGACACTTCAGCTTATCTGTCTATACCTACCATCTTGATATCTCTTCCCAAATGTTGAGAATTTAGTTGAACTAAAGATGTGGCACTATTGAAGAGAGCTTTATAGTTTTGGTTCTCACAGGAGTCATTTCTATATAAACAAAGCACATCCAAATCCAGGCTGGCTACCTTGCTTTAAAAGTCTGGCATTGTTCACACAAGGGATCTGAATAAAATCATACTTTAGAAACATAGTTTAAAGTATATGTGCTCCAACAGTGGTACCATCTTTCCAAATGAGGTCAAAGCCCATTGACTTGCCTGAGGATGGAGTGAGTAAAGAAAAATGGACGATGCTGGCCCAACTTAATATATGATTCAACTGCCTGCTTGACCTGAGCTGACCCTTGTACTGAGAAGAGGGGTCAGTAGTCTGAGTGAGGAACACTCATCAACTTCCTGATGTGCTTCATTTCCTCCTGCCTTTGTACCATGCCTCACTCTGCTCTGAACTTAAGGAAAAGTTTGTTAACAATTTGACTCAATTGGGGCAGCCAGGTGGCACAGTGAACAGAGCACCAGCCCTGGAGTCAGGAGGACCTGAGCTCAAATCTGGCCTCAGACACTTAACATTTACTAGTTGTGTGATCTTGGGCAAGTCTGCTCTACCTGCCCCCTCCAAAAAAAGACAAAAAAAAAAATCTGACTCAATTTGCCAATGTGAGGCCTACCCAAAATTGAAGGCTGCTGGGCTGTACCTCAGAGTCTAAGAGACCGGCAGTGAAGGTTAGGATAAGAAGGAAATTCCTCACAAGAAATCTTTTTGGGCATCTGACGTCAGCTATTTACCCTATTGCTTCTTTGATCTACCTTTGATCTACCATTCTTGCATGCTATATACTAGTCCGCATACCTGGACCACTAGTATTCACCATTATCATCATAAATATCAAATGTGTATTAAGATCTCATAAGATATATGACTTTATTTAGTGTACAACTACTGGGTTCATAGTTTTGGTTAGACATAAGTACCTGCTCTCAAAAAACCGTATAGTTCTCAGCGGCATACAAGCAGCTGGGGAGAAAGGTAAAAACATAATTACTATAGGAAGAAGTGAGTGAACTTATTAATTAATTTATATATGTAGAAATGACAGTTTTTCCCTTGAAAATTTAAAAATTATGTTCAGCATATTTCACATTCAATATTGATCTACTTAAATCCTACGGTATGACCTAGTCTGCCATGAGGAGTGTGGAGGCAGCTATCTGGCTCAGTGGATAGAGTGCTGGGCCTAGAGTCAGGAAGAGTCATCTTCCTGAGTTCCAATCTAGCCTCAGACACTTACTAGCTATTACTAGGGTCACCTGGGCAAGTCACTTACAAAATGAACTGGAGAAGGAAATGGCAAACCACTCCAGTATCTTTAACAAGAAAACCCCAAATGGGGGCATGAAGAGTCAGACATGACTGAACAACAACAAGGAGAAGCCTGCTATGAACTAGTCTACCTCTTTTAGTAGTGGCCACATGAAATGCCCAGTCCTAAAGTCCCCAGGTATACTGGATAAGATGTAATCAAAATGGCAAATGGTAGCCAACTGTATCGTAGAGTTCAGAATGGATCGAAGGGAATAAATATTGGAGAAGGTAATTTGTCCCAAGAGGAGATTACTTAATGGTGTATGAACCTAAGACAGTTATGGTAAAAAAGATGTAACTAGAAACTTTACATGGGAATAAGTGGCAGGAACTAGGCCAGTGGTTCTCAACCTTCCTAATGCTGTGACCCTTTAATACAGTTCCTCATGTTGTGGTGACCCCCAACCATAAAATTATTTTCGTTGCTACTTCATAACTATAATTTTGCTACTGTTATGAATCTATCTGATATGCAGGATGTATTTTCATTGTTATAAATTGAATATAACCCACAGGTTGAGAACCGCTGATCTAAGCAGTGAAATACATTTAGCAGTATGCAAGAAAAGGGAGAAATCTAATCTTATATCACAATCTTGAGTTCCATTTTAAGTTCTTTTAAGCATAATTACTTAACTGTTTACATTTAAATGTAGGATTTAAAATTGTCCCCACCAAAGTTATTTTCAAAAAAATTTAGTCTATTCTTCCAAACTTCTAAAATCTTTGAATCTTGCTTCTGACATCCAGTATGTTGACACATATATGTCAACTACAAATCTGCTAAGCATACTTTCAATTTTCAATTGATTTAAAAAAAACAATAGGGCTGATTACAGGGCCCTATACCATGCTGCAATATTCCTCTAAGCTGATATGCTTATATTTATAAAAAAATTTGGAAGTACAATTGATTATTCACTTAATTTTACTCAAATCTGGTGCATGCTTCCATCTTGTATACAAGGTTATCTTGATAAAATGTGTTACATGAGAAAGTAAATCTAGTGACCCTATGAATAAAGTAAACTAGGCAAGTTTGTCACATTAGAATGATAGGATCATGGATTTGGTAAACGAACCAATGCTAATTGTTATTGGGTTTCCCTCCCCTTAAGGACTTAAAAACTACATTTCTTCTATATATTTTTGAGCTTGCCTGTTTGGGCATCATTATTTCTCAAAGATTTTCAATAGTATTTTTGTGATCACATTTACATAATTTTTGTCAGTATACTAAGATATAATTCATCATGCTTTAGAGATCTATATTCAAATAAAGTTGCTAAGTTCTTTTTCACTCTCTTCACCTATTTAGGATTTCAAATTTCCACTAACCAATTTGCTCTACCATTTAAATTTTATAGAAAATCATTTCAGCTGGCTAAGATGAGAGCAAAACAGAAGTTAAGTAAGTCAGTCTTTTATAGTATTTTAACATTATGTCACCTATCCCAAATAGCGGAAATTTCTGATAGCTTCTCTGCTATGTAACTGCTCCTTTTCATTCTCCTTTGCTGGATCTTTTTCCAGGTCACAGTTACATATTTTATACCTTTAAAAATATCATCCTTTGTTTGGCTTTGATGGGCTCTTCCCACCTTTTCGTGCTTCTTACTTCTAAGTACTCTGTGATTAAATGGCATCGGTTTTGTTGTTTCTTGGACATGCTACTCCATTTTGGACTCTCTGCCTTTTCAGCATCTATACTACATGTCTAGAATGTACTTTCATGTTCTTTCCAGCTCCTGAACTCCCTTGCTTCCTTAAAGATGCAGCTCAAATCTCTTATGCAAGAGGCCTTTCTTGGTCTTGTCCTTCCCCCAACCCCCAACACCATAAGTATCTTACTTCCTTCCATTCTGTAAATGCCTTCTATGTATGTAGTGGTTTCCATGTCTTCCACCCCCATCAGAATGTGAGTTCCTTGAGAATAGGGACTGTGGTTTGGTTTTGAATTTTTTTTTGTATATTCATAGCTTAGTATAGTTCCTGGAACATAGTAAGAACTTAATAAATACTCACTAATTGATTGCTGAGCCAAAAGTTAGCAAAGCAGGGAGGTGGAGCCAAGATGGCAGCACAGGAGCAGCAAGGTACCACAGCTCCCAAATAGCCACCTCAAATACGCATAAAATATGACTCTAAACAAATTTTAGAGCTCTAAAACTCACACAAATACACCTCCTGCTGAAGGCTGCTCAGCTAGAAAGGACCTTCTCAGCGCTGGGAGCCGAAACCAGCCCAGCCTGAAACCGCAGCGTGGCCCTGGGGACAGCCAGACAAGCCAAGCCAAGCCAAAGCTGGAGCTTCAGGAGAGTGGATCAGCAGCAGCTGTGGCAGTTTTCAGAATTATCAAGCCATAGGAAACAAGGACTAAGTGACAGGTCAGTGGAACTCAGCTAAACTTGGGGAAGAAAAGTGGGTCCAGCCAAACTGCCTCCAGGGCAAGGAAGCGGAGCTGCTTCAGAGCTCCTGGCCTGCAGACTGCAGGGGGGGCCAAGCGATTGTCCAGAGGCAAAGTGCTCTTGTGTTGAGCTGCCTGGATCCTGATCATGGTCTTGGGTGGTGGTCCTGCGGTGCATTTTCAGTGAGCCAAAGCTGGTGGGGGCTGCAAAAAAATGGCAGCCTCCTAATAGCTCCAGCAGCTGGGAAAACCCCAGTGATTTGGGAAAGAGCTTTCCCCTCTGGAAGCAGAGTTCCACAGAGCTAAAAAATCATTGTCTGGCCATCATGAGCAGGCAAAGGAAGCAAAGTAAGAATAACAACCAAACTCTAGATTCCTTCTTTGGGGACAAGAAGGATCAAAGCATGGAACAGGAGGAAGACAACACAGTCAGAACTCCCAGGCCAAAAGCTTCCAAGAAACATGAAGACTGCCTAAAAGCCATAGATCAGCTTAAGAAGGATTTTGAAAAC
>JAQQSV010002779.1:0-21977 GCA_028646515.1 Pseudochirops corinnae | reverse complement strand
ACACTGGGATGGCTGTTTTGGGGTGGTGGGTGGGGGAAAGAGGGGCAGAAAATATGTAATTCAAAATCTTGTGGAAATGAATGATGCAAACTAAAATAAAATTTAAAAAAATATAAAAAAAAAAGAATAGACTTTTGCCATTGACTCATCTACCTATCTTTATTTTATATTGGGCATCCAGAAAGAATACTATTTTTAAAAAAATGTCTGTATTAATATTCTGAGAAAAGGACCATATTTTCCCCAAGACAATCTGATTTGCCCATCCCTTGTAATCTCCATTTTCATATGACTAAATTTTTACTTCTTATTTCAGTATTGCTTCACTTTAAACTTTATTTCATAAAAATCTTCATGGAAGCTTAATCCCCTTCCTACGTTTTATATTTTTTGTTCCATTCCTTTGAGATAGATGTATGGTCATGTATATGCATGAACATGTGCTTATGGATGCCTGTGTACATGTACACACATACATGTAGACTTTGTGGGTATACATAAGAGAAGTGGAAGATAAATTAGACAATATAAAAAGCCAGAGAAGGCAAGTAGGCATGTTTATGTGTGCGTGTACACATATATGCATGCATCTGTGGCTGTAATACATACCACACACATACATGCACACATCTGTGACACACATGCATATGTAGATGAACATACATGTCAGTGGACAAATCTGTGGACACACCTGTTCAAATACATGTACGTATCTGTGTATCCACAGATGTGCACATGTATACGTGCACATATATATGTATATTCCCACTTGTATAAATGCACATGCTTACCTTGTCTTGCTTTTTGTATTGTCTAATTTATTTCCCACTTCTCCTCTCTTAATTCTTTGTACCAACTCAGCCTAGGACTGGGTTGTATTTTTCTTAATAAATTTGTTTTCCACTTTTACAAAATGCCATCTCTTTTTTATTTTTGAAAAAAAAATTTCTGCTCCTCCCTTTGTACTTATTACCCATAGTTCACCTGGTTCTTGCTAATCACAACAGGATATAAAGTTCATACACACAAGCCCGTAAACTACTTACTAGTTCTCAGAAAACATGGTTGTTCATCTGTTTCAAAACTAGACTTGTTTCTTTTATTTGAAAAAATTCTGCCTGGTATTCAACCAGTTACCCTGAAAAGACTGAAGGGCTGTGTCCACATCTGGTACAAGGTTAAAGATTGGATATGGTTCTGATAGAGGGATAATGAAGAGAAGTATACTTTCTGTTCTCCTTTGGGATACTTCTGTTTTTCCACACTATTCAAATCATGAGGGCAGCATGAGGTTGTGGAAAGAGCTGTCAAAGTACTTAGGTTTAAATGCCAGTTCTATCACCTGTGTGACCTTGGGTAGCTTAACCTCCCCAGACCTCAGCCTCTTCATCTGTAATATGAGGAAATTTGGACTAGAAAACCACCAAAGTCCCTTCCAGCTCTAAAACTGTTGTTGTCTATTGGGTTTTTTCTTAGCTACTTGTAATATGGTATAATTAGCTAAAGGCATGTTTTCATAGATTAAACATTTTTTAAATTTTTTATGAAAGAAATAGAGAATTGTATATGTTGAAAGGGATTACTTCAAATTGAACATATGTGGGAAAACCTCAAAGCGTATGCACATTTCATTAGTATGGGTTCCGTCATAGAGTTGAGTTAGCAGTTGAAGAATCATGCAAAGAATCATGCTCAGTACAACAGGTACTTGACCTGGAAACCTATTTATAGTTCATGCTTATCCAGCTTCTGCTGTAAGCCTTTTAGTAAGGGTGAATCCACTAGCTTCTAAGCCCCTCCATGCAACAACATATGCAGCACATTCTCTTTTAGAGTCATTGAGGTGATGCAGCAGATAGATCCTTATGCTTGGAGTTCACATTTGAACTCAGATACTTCTTGGCTCTGTGACCCTTTTCAATTCACTAAACCTCTTATCTATCTACCTTCATTTCCTCAGCTGTAAAATGAAGATGGTAATAGCCTCCATCTCCCAGGATTGCTGTGAGGATCAAATGATAAAATATTTGTAAAGGTACTTAGCACAGTGCCTGGTACCATAATAGGTACTTAAATGCTTGTTCCTTTTCCTTTCCTTTTAAATAACTGATTTTCCTAAAACTGCCTCTCTACCCATTGTTTGTTCCTACTGATCTTCTCTCTGGGATCAAATAAAACAAGTCTAATCCATCTTTCAGGGTAATCTTCTCTCCTTTTAAGTTAAAAACTCTCAATGCCCTCGACTAATCTGCATAGGTCCTGTTTCCTAGTCTCACCATTCTGGTCCTGTTCTTCGGGAAACAGTTCAGTTTGGCAATAAACTTCTTAAAGCATACTACTCAGGAGCTGAACATAATATTCCAGAAGCTGTCTGAATAGAGCAGGCTACAGTAGGACTGTCACCTCCCTCTTTCTGAATGTCAAGTGTCTTTACAGCGCTTCATTAAATATCACACCAATTTTGGGGGGCTGCTATTTCACATCAGTGACTCTTATTGTACTTACATGCCACTAAAACTCTGAGAACTTTTTAAATATAAGCCGTTATCTAACCATTCTTCTCTCATCTTACACTTTTGCTATTGAGTTTTCGAACTTAAATTCCTGACTATACATTTATCCTTGTTAAGTTGCATTTTATTAGATCTGTCTTCTTTATCTCCCTCTCTGTATTCCAAACCTGATGAGTAGTGATCTTTGCAAATCTTTAAATCCCAATTTGGTTTATTAACATTTTTGACGTCTCTCTCAGGCTAGCATTACACATATACTTGAAAAGCATGCCATTTTGCCTTTATCCAAGTCATCAATCAAAATACTGAACAAAACAGTTCCAGGAAGAGAACTATGGACCATCCGAAAATAAATCTTTTTCCAAGTTGATATTGATCAACTAATGACTCCTCTTTGGGTCTAGTCATTCAGTGAGTTCCAAATCCATATGATTTTATGTAATCTAGGCTATACTTTATTTATCTTGTATATAGCAATGGGACAAGTGCTGCCAAACATCTTGACAAAATTCAGTTTAACTATGTCTTTAGTGTTTTTGTGGTCTAGTCTAGAAATTCTATCAACAAAAGGAAATGGACTGAGTTTGGGATGAACTGTATTCTGGCCTTAGTTGTTATTTCCCTTTCTAATTGCTCACCAACCATGCCTTTGTTATTCTATTATGCAATTTTGTCGGAAAATTATGGCCATTTCACTAGCCCATTGTTTGAACAATCTACCTTACTTTCACATTTGGAAAATGGGCTCATCTCCTGTCCTTTAATACCCTTTTCATGTCTAGGAGTTTTCCAAAGATCACAAGCAGTGGTTCTGAGGGTATATCCATAAGTTCTTTTACTAGTCTTTCATAGTCATCTCACCATAGTATTTTGAGCTATTATTAAGGACATCTGGGTGTTCTCTTACTATCTTCTCACTGATTTGGGGTTTTGGTTCCTTGTTAACAGTTGTTTTTTTTTTTTGGTTACAGCAGTCCTAGTCTTAAGATCATCCTTCTTGGATATAACTAGCTACTATAAGGTTTTAAGTTTTGCAAAGCACTTTATATACAATGCCTAACAACCTTGTGAAGTAGGTAGAATGGGCATTATTATCCTTTTTTTTAATTTTTTTTTTTTTTTTTTGCATTTTGGAAGGGCAGTTGGGGTTGTGACTTGCCCAAGGTCACATGGCTAGTAAGTGTTAAGTGTCTGAGGTCACATTTGAACTCAGGTCTTCCTGACTCCAGGGCTGGTGCTCTATTCACTGCCCCACCTGCCTGCCCCCCAGGCATTATTATTCTTACTGATATTATGGACATTATTATCCTTATTGATAAAGATACTGAAACTCAGAGATATTAAATGACTTATCCATGGTCACATAGTTAGTAAATAATGGAGGCAGGATTGAAATCTTAGGTATTCCTGACTAGGATGTAGGGTTCTTTCCACTCTAATATTATCTAGAGAAAACAAAAGTGAAATAAAAGTTGAATAGTTCTACCTTCTATCTGTTATTCATTATTGTACACTCTGACTAATATTCACTTCCTCTTCTTGATCTTTCTTTTGTTTCCAGCATAGCTAAAAAAAAAACAGCCCAAAAACATTTATCTTAACCAGTGATATTCTGATTCTATTAGAATTGTTCTTTTACTTTTAGTCTTGAGGAAATAATGGTTACAACTCTGTCCTATAATTCATTCACAAAGTCAACAGGTATTTAAGCCGGAAGTGACTTAGATTGGATCAAATCAAATGCTTCATTTTTGTAACCTTAAATATATTATTTCTGTTCATGCAGAAACAAGATATCTTCTCAACTCTGGTTGGGAGACTGTTTGTTGTTATCATTATTAGTTTACTTCTAGATCTCTTACTTAGCATAATAAACTATGATAATAATGAATTGCAGTCCTTCTTGCTGCCATTCTCTCCTCCTTCCAATCCACACTTTACACCACTGCCAGACAAACCTTCTTTCTGCATATGTTTAGTCCAGCTGCTTCTCTATTTCGAAAATCTCTAGTGCAGTGGTTCTCAACCTTCCTAATGCCGTGACCCTTTAATACTTGTATGTGGGCGTATCTGCATGTGGGTGGACCTGCCTGAAGATGGATAGAGGAGCAGTGTCTCGGTTCCTAAGACCATCACAAATATGTGTTTTCCGATGGTCTTAGGTGACCCCTGTGACCCCTGTGAAAGGGTCGTTCAATCCCCAAAGGGGTTGCGACCCCCAGATTGAGAACCGCTGCTCTAATGGCTTCCTCCATGTACTGAAGGATATAATAAGAATAAGAGAAATAATTGTGAGATATTTTGAAGAGGGGAAAAAAACACTAAGGACCAGGGATATCGGGAAAGTCTTCCAGCAGGACGTCCGACCTGAGCCGGGATTCCACAGCAGACTTTTCCCTTTAATTCCCAGGCCTCCTTTCCTGCTTTCTTTGAATCCTCAGACCTTACAGGAGGAAGTCTACAAATCTTTTCAGCACCCTGGGATATAATTGATAAGGGCTAGTGGTTTGAACTCAGGTGCTCTTTCACATTTCCTCGGTGACTATGACTTGTGGGTAGTTACCTGCTAGCAGTCATTTTTGTTCAGTTTTCTGCCCATTCTGAAGATGTTTTTCTTAGTTGAGGCAACTGAAGTAAATAGGAGTTGAGCAGTTCTGTCTTCTCTCTTAAGGCCTGTTATTATCCTTTTGTCTGTAAGCAAGGGGTTATTCCCTGTGCTCTCAACCTAGCTAAAAAGCCCATTTTACTGTTTACCATTTATTGGAAGCTTCAGATAATTCTGGGCTTTAGCTTTCTTGACATTATTCTTACAGACTATGCCTCTGCTTTGCATTTAAACTCAGCTACTCGCCCTTTTGCTAGGTTTTTTATATGTCCCTTTTAACTCTGAATTCATTAAATTCCTTGTGCAGCCCCCTTGGTTTCATTGGGTATCTACATGTTTTCTTCCTCAGTGGAATAATTTTGTCATTACATTATTAGAATTTTTTGGCTTAAGCCAACTTCTTTTTAAGTCTTAGGCCAAGAGATCCTACCTATCTTTTTTATTAATTCCTTGAAATTGTTCCTTTTAAAGTCAGATTATGCTGAGCATTCTCTTCTTTTTTTCTTTTTTAAATCTGTTACAAGCTTCAAGATGGCTCAAAGAATTCTACCCAAGCTTTTAATCATTCCCATTACCCCATACAGTTTCTTCTCATCATGTCCTCAAGTAGTATCCATGGTTACCTCAACCTTCCAAAAGAAGAAATTATCACAAGGTAAATCAAGAATTTGTCAACTGTCCTACTTTTAGCAGATAACTCCAGTCATGTTCAGATATTAGAGGTCTGCAGTCAAAAGTATATAATACTAATCTTGACTCTATTAGTAATTCATTATCCATTTGCTTCCCTCTTTTTTTTTTGTCAAGAGTTTATTCCTACTTATTACATTCCTTCAACTTCATTCATATGTTGTCAATCCTAGTTTTTTTCCTTAAGTTCATGGATTTACACGCAGGCACATCTGAAAGTATATAGTCTTTTAAAAGATTCACATTTAAGAAAGTTATAACTGAGTGTGATGGTAAACAGGTGTAATCTGTGCTACCTGAGACTGCAGGATCACTTGAGCTCAAAGAGTTAGTTCTAAGATGCTATGGGCTAAGGGGCACAGATGTATGTGCTAATTACCTCACAAATATGGTATACCTCTGGGAGCAGGGACTCACCAAGGCTGCTTAAGGAAGGATGAACCAGTGTAGATTGGAGATAGAGCAGGTCAAGCTCCCTTACCAGTTGGTAATGGGATTAGATCCAGAAATAGTACACTTCCAACCTGGGAGAAATAGGGAGACTCAGTTTAAAAAAAAAAACAAACAAACAAAAGAGAGAAAAAGTAAGAATTTTAAAATGTTTTTATTATTGTTGCACATAAAAATGTGAAACTGACTCACAGAAAGTTAATTGATCTGGAACCCTTCTTTCTTCAGGATGCCAGATAAATGGGATAATGCATAAAACAGTATTTGTCCTCAAGGAGATTATAATCTAGTTAGATTACAGAAACAGATGAAACATTCAAATAACAATTGCTGTCATTGTTATATCATTAACAGTGTATTTTCTAGTGAATCACAGTATTAACCAAGAAAGTTCATAAAAACTTGGTTAAAACTCTTTGCATAAAAGATTAGATTTGCTCAGATTAAATTCAAATCTTAATTTCTCATCAGTCTGGTAAATAATTCATAATTTTAATTGGATGAAATGCACAGCAGAATAATAACCCAAATATAAGAGGTCCTTTTAGCAGGAACTGATCATGAAAATAATAATACTTTGGAGATACTGCAAAATGATTTCTAGGATATAAGTATTTTATTTTGATTAGAGATGAGAGAAGCTATTATTACACTATATATTTTGATCTTAACTTTAGTGTAAGATTATATTTAATTTATTTTGTTTCTGAATACTTTATATACAGAAATGGAGAGTAAAAGTGCAGAACTAAATATGACTGAGATGGGGATGTGTATGTGGATAATGTGCATACATATGTGTCATACGATAAGGATAATGTAATATATATAAACATTTCTCTTTAAAAGAATTGAAGTTTTAATGAATCAAAGGATTCATTAAATGATCAATGATCATCTTCTTCATCATTCAGTAGTTTATTATTCTATAATTTTGTTGGTGTCAGTAATCTTTCCACCACCTCAGATCATAGCACTTATGTAATTGACTGGATGCTGTGAGAATTGCCATGGCTAAAACATTCGTTTACCCTGCCACAAACCTGGTAATGAGCCCTTTTTGAACTTAGCTAGCCCGATCCTCTGACAACATATGCATAAAATATATCACCCTGCCTGTTACAAAGTGTTAATGGAAGAACAATGTGAAAATTCAAGGTGATTTACTGAACTTCTTCATCTGCAAAATTAGAGCATTGAAACAGGATCACAGTGTCATTGATTTAGAGCCTGAAGTGACCTTTGAGGCCATTGAGTCCCAACACTTTCATTTTATAGATGAGTAATAGATAGTTTCTAATGCCCCTTCCAGCTCTAAATCCTTTGATTCCTTGGTTGAACCTTAAAACAGTTGGAACATGTTAAAAAAGTTGTAGAAATGTTAGTATTTTCCAGGAACCTGTATCTTCTGTCTCCAGAGAGGAAATATTACATTTTTTTTCTTCCATTGTCGTTATGATGGTATGCTTGTAAGGAAATTACAACTGTATATTGATTTATGGCTACCCAGTATGCAAGATTTCACTGCTATAGAACTCATAAAAGAGGAAACTCATTTGGCATATGTTAGGTTAAATTCACAATTATGGAATTTTGAATTTTCTCTTCCAATGTCCATGTGATGGCTCCCCGCTCTACATTTCTATGCACCTCTCTCCCCTCTTGTAAGAATTCACCTTTTTGTCTCCAGTGCTTTTCTCTCTAGCCCCCTCTTCCTTCTTTTTGACTGTCAGAAACTAAACAAGACACTCAGTTGCTTCAGTGAGAAAAAGGGATAAGAATCTTTGTATTGTTCCTCCAAAGGGCCAAGAGGCTTTTGAAGAAAGCCTGGATACTGGCTTGTTTCCTCAGCTGCCTCAGCATTAACACTCCAAAGCAAAGAAAAGAGACTGACTTTTTTTTAGTGTTATTACTTTTAAAAATACAAATAAACATTTGCTTCTTCATTTTGGAGATGGAAAAGGATGCCAATAAGGAAAGATTCAGATGTTTGACTTAATTCTACAAATTTGTGAAGGGGTAAATGAAAGAGGAAAAATCAGACCCTTTTGAAACACATAAAGATAGCTTAAAACTCCCTTTCTACATCATTTAGCAACAGAGCCTGAGTAAACAATACATTGGTATAGAATTTTAACGTATGTGAACTTTTTTTTACATATGTTATCTTATTTTATTCTCCTTGGAAGTAGGGATTTTTTGTATCCCAGTAGCTGTCACAATGCCTAACACACAATAGGGGCTTACTAAATGCTTGCTGATTGATTAAATTGATTCTCATAACAACCCTATGGAATAGGAAGAGAATATGTTAATGGATTCATTTTGTTGTTAATTCACTTGTGTCCAATTCTTTGTGACTCCATATGGAGTTTTCTTGACAAAGGTACTAGAATGACTTGCTGTTTTTTTTCTCCAGCCCATTTTACAGATGAGGAAACTCAGGCAAACTGGGGTAAATGACTTGCCCAGGGTCACACAGCTATTAAGTGTCTGAGTCTGGATTTGAACTCAGGTCTTCTTAACTCTAGATCTGGCGCTCTATCTACTGCACCACCACCTAGCTGCCCTTGCCTCATTTTACAGAGGAGGAAAATCAGCTTAAATAATTTGTTTTAGATGAATTCATTCATTCATTGATCAGAAGATTTTATTAAGCACCTATTGTGTGCCAGACATTGTGCCGGCACTGCAGATGCAAAGACAAAGACAAAAACAAAGGTGTCCCTTAAGAATATAACTTTTCCTGGGGAAAACAGCACGTATACAGATAAGTAAACATAAAATCTTTGCTAAATAACGGCAAAGTAATACCAGTGGGCAGTTAGTGCAGCAGTGATAGAGTACTGGGCATGGAGTCAGGAAGATGAGCTTTCAGGCCTTAGATACTTATTAGCTGTGTGATCCTGGGCAAGTCACTTAACCCTGTTTGCCTCAGTTTCCTCATCTGTAAAATGAGCTAGAGAAGAAATTGGAAATCGCTCTGATATCTTTGCTGAAGGGTCACAAAGAGTCAGACACAACAGAAAATGACCCAACAAAAGCGACAGTAATACCAGTGGGGAGTGAGGAGTGGCCTAACAACATTTTGTAAGTGGTGAAATCAAATTTAGAATTCATTGTCAGGGGTATAGTGAAAACAATCAATTAATCAGCCATTATTTACCAAAGCACCTACTGTGTGGGAGACATTATGCTAGATGCTGGGGATAGAGATAAAAAAAATGAAGTATCCCCTGTCCTCAAGCTGTTAAGTGAAATGTGTACACCTAGAAGTATGTACAAAACCTCTATCCAGTAATTACAAAGTAATTTTGAGGGAGGAAGCCCTAAGAATTGGGTGAATCAGGAAGGAAGTGAGGGATTCTAAGAGGAAAGAATGCATTCCATATACAGGGAGATAGCCTATGAAAATCCATGAGAGAAGAAAGAATGAGATGTGTACGATAGGGAGGAGGCCAGTTTGGAAGCTGTATAACACATAATAATGTAATACATTGTGTAATAGATAACATAATATAATATGATAATAAACATTATCATGATAATACAATGTATTATAATGCCAGACCAGATATGCATAATGTAATGCATGATAATGTAGATATATAATGCATAATAATCCTGGAAAAATTTATATGGAGAAGACTTGACCACTGATCATATTTTGGGGATGAGGAAGACTGAGGGGTTGATAAGGAATTCAAGGTTATGAACTCAGGTAGTAGTGGAACCAAAAAAAAGACATTGAGAAGAGGGTAAATCAAAATGAGGAGTTGGAGCACAACTAAGATTGAGATACATGCAGGACATCAGCTTTGATATCATTAGAGGCAGTTGATGGCATAAGATTGGTGCTCAGCAAAGAGACCAGGGCTGGATTGTCATCCACAGTGAGGAGTTATCTCCATAGAAATAATTGAATTCATGGGTATTAATGAAGTCACAGATTGTAGGCAGAGAAAGGGAAAGGGCCAGAACAGAGGCTTTAGGTGTTTAGGGGCCAGGACATGGATGATTATCTAGCCAAGGAGATGGAGAAGTAGGAGTAGAACCAAGAGTTATCAATGTCATGGAAACTCATAGAGGAGACAGCATCTAGAAGAGGGTGGTCAACAGTGCCAGATGCTGCATAGAAGTCAAGAAGGGTAAGAAAGTAAGAAGCCATCATTTTTCACAATTAAAAAATGACTCATAATTTTGGAGAGTGGTTTCAGTGGAATGATGAGTTTAGAAATCGGACTACAAAGGTTTATTAAAAAGTGAGAAGAGAAGAATGAACATGGATTCTTTCCAAATCTACTGTTCTGTGAAATTCTATGAATGCTAATTCATTTTTTTCCCCTCCACAGTACCACATTGAGGTCATGGTTCACAGGGACAAGGGAATGCGCTAAATAAGTTTTCTTCTTCTGTAGCTAATTAAATCACAGAAATTGAGAGTTAGAAAAGTCCTCAGCAGTCATATAGACTAACTTAATATACTAGCCAATGTGGAAAACAAAGCAGTAGCCACTGGATTGGAAAAGTTCAATTTATATCTCAGTCCTAAAGAAGAGCAGTGCCATGGAATGTGCAGATTACTGAACAGTTATGTTCATTTCACATGCCAGCATGGTTATGTTTAAGTTTCTGAAAGCTAGGGGTTCAGCCGTTATTGTTGTTTCTCCTTCATTTTCTTTTTTAAAAAAAATTTTTGTTTATTTGTTTTTAGTTTTCAACATTCACTTCTATAAGATTTTGAATGCTAAATTTTCTCCCCCTCCCTCTTGTCTCCCCTCTCCAAGAAAGCATGCAATCTAATATAGGCTATACATGTACAGTCATATTAAACATATTTCCTCATTAGTCATGTTGTAAAGAAGAATTAGAACCAAAGGGAAAAAACTATGAGAAAGAAAGGAAAAAAGAGAGAAAATAGCATGCTTCAATATGCATTCAGAGTTCATAGTTCTTTCTCTGGATGTGGATAACATTTTCTATCATGAGTCTTTTGAAACTGGCTTAAATCCTTGTATTGCTGAGAAGAGTTATGTCTATCAAAGTTGGTCATTGCTCAATGTTGCTGTTATTGTGTACAATGTTGTCCTGGTTCTGCTCATTTCACTCAACATCAGTTTGTGTAAGTCTTTCCAGGTTTTTATGAAATCTGCCGGTTCATCATTTCTTAATGCACAATAGCATTCCATTCCATTCCATTCATCTACCACAACTTGTTGAGCCATTCCCCAACTTATGGGCATCCCTTCAAATACTAATTCTTTGCCACCACAAAAAGAATTGCTACAAATATTTTTGTATGTGTGGGTCCTTTTCTCTTTTTTATCATCTCTTAGGGATATAGACTAGGAGTGGTATTGCTGGATCAAAGGCATGTACAGTTTTATAGCCCTTTGGGCATAATTCCAAATTGCTCTACAGAATGGTTGGATCAGTTCACAACTCCGCCATCAATGCATTAGTGTTCCAGTTTTCCCACATTTTCTCCAACATTTCTAATTTTCCTTTTTTGCCATTTTAGCCAGTCTGATATGTATGTATCTTTCATTTTAGAAGAGGACTGATGACATCACAGGTGATGTCTTGATTGGTAGGCAATTTGGATTTAAGCGAGGTAGAGTTGTGAAAAGTTGTTAGCTTCACTCTCTCTTCCAGAGTCATTGAGGTCCAGTGGCAGGACAAAAGCCAAGATCACTGGCAATGGCCCAGGTGCATTTGATGACCTTGGTATCTTTGATGTCTAACCAAAGCTCTAAGTTCCACAGCAACTGCGTCAGCTGCCTTTGTGGCCATTGGAACAAATATTCTCACACTCATCTTCTGGGGGAAGTGTTCATATGTAGTAGACTCTAGAGAAGTAGACTCACTGACTAATTTGAGGTCTGTTGATTACCCTCAACCTGGTTTAGCTAGAACTTCTTGGAGCCACAGGTAAGAGTTGGGTAACAGGTAGACACTAAAGGTGGATTAGCAACCTTGAAAAGGGTTCCCCCTCACACCAGAGGTGCTAGTCCTCCCTAAACACCCCATACACCCCAGAGTTTAGAAATGTAAGAACAGAGAATTACCAGAAGAACGGGCAGGTTTTCAGAGGGGCAGAGGAACTAGAGACCAAATTGCCGACATTTGCTAGATTATGGAGAAAGCAAGGGAGTTCCAGAAAAACATCTGCTTTTGCTTCATTGATTACCCTAAAACTTTAGCTTTGACAATGTAGATGAAAACAAAATGTGGCAAATCTTCAAAGAGATGGGAATACCAGATCATTTTACTTGTCTCCTGAGGAACTGGTATATGGGCCAAGAAGCAACAGTTAGAATTGAATGTGGAACAACTATTTGGTTTAAGATTGGAAAAGCAATAAGACAAGGCAGACATTGTCTCCTCATTTATTTAACTTATATGCAGTGTATATCATGAGAAATGCAAGGCTGGATAAATCAAAAGCTGGAATTAAGTTTGCTGGGAGAAATATCAACAATCTCAGATACGTAGATGATACCACTTTGATGGCAGAAAGTGAAGAAGAATTATGAAGCTTCTTCAGGGGGCTTTTAAAAGAGGAGATTGTAAAAGCTTCCTTGAAGCTTAACATCAGAAAAAACTAAGATCTTGGCAACTGGTCCCATCCCTTCCTGGCAAATAGAAGGAGAATAAATGGAAGGAGTATCAGATTTTATATTCTTGGGCTCAAAGATCACTGTAGATGGCAACTATAGCCATGAAATTAAAAAAATTGCTTGCTTGCTCCTTGGAAGGAAAGCTATGTCAGATCTGGATGGCATGCTAAAGAACGGACATCACTTTGCCGACAAAGTACCGTATAATGAAAGTTATGATTTTTCTAGTAGCAATGTATGACTGTGAGAATTGAACTCTAAGGAAAGCTGAGTGCTGCAGAATCAACACTTTCAAATTGTGCTGGAAAAGAGTCCTTTGGACAGCAAGGAGATCAAATCAGTCAGTACAGTCAAAGATATTAACTCAGACTATTCACTGGAATGTCAAATACTGAAACTGAAGCTTAAATACTTTGGTCACATAATGAGAAGGTGGGACTAATTGGAAAAGATCCTGGTGTTGAGAAAGATTAAGGGCAAAAGTTTCCTTTTGTCCTAAGGGGACAGCAGAGGTTGAGATGGTTAGATAGTGTCATGGAAGCAATCAGCATGAACTTGGGCAGACTTCGAGAGATGGTGGAGGATAGAAGGGCCTGATGTGCTGTGGTCCATTGGGTCATGAAGAGTAGGACACAACTAATAACTGAACAACAAGATAATAATTTTAAGAAAAATTAAAATTTTTGATAAAATATTTTAAAAGGCTTTCTGTATTCTAAAGGGTTAAAGTTGTTTCTGTCAGTATATACCTCTGACATATAAAATAGATGCCAATGGGAAAATAAGATTTGCTGTGTAAATATTTTCTTTTGCAGTCATTTAAGAGGAATAAGTGTACTTCATATATTTATAGATACTTATAATTTTATAACTGTACATATGAATCTAAGCTCTTATGGTACAGTTGTAATAGGACGTAGCAAAATATTTAACATTCAGATAACAAAATTTTATACTATTGAGTCATATTAAATGAGATTAATTTTTCTTATCTCTGTTTTGCTAAATATGTTAAACCTATGTTTCCTAATCAGCGTCAGGACAAATTCTTAAACGAAGAGGATCTCCTGTGACATCACAACTAGTCTTCCTCCCTTCTCTGCCAGTTTTTGCCATAATTTTTAATTTAATATTTTTACATTTATTATTAAATATATTTAGATGTATTTAATATATTTAAATATATACATATTTATTTGTTTGATCTAGGGATTTTGAATGTATTTGGGTGAATCACTGAGTAGCTGTAATATGGAATAGCTGCACTCCTGAGTATGGGAAGGGAGAGAACGTGTCCTGCCAAGTCATAAGAGCATCACAGGCTGACCAAATTAGAAAATTCAATTTAATTCAGTTCAATTAAAATCAACTGGTATTTACTAATATGTAAGACATTGCTAATAGAATGATACTCTAAGAAGATAATTCAGTAATACAATTTTGTGCCTTGATGTATTTCTTTAACATACTTTCCTTCGATCTCTGCCTTCTTGACAAGAGTAAGGACTCACTTCCAGTTGACACACAAAAAAAGTCAGTGACTAATAATTTCAAAGTTGAAAGGCATCTCAGTGGACATCTAGTTCAGCTCATAGCTGAACAAGAATCCCTTTCTCAGAATGCCCAAGAGGTCATTTAATTTTGTTTAAAGACTTCCAGTTGGGTGGAACTAATTACCTCCCAAAACAACTCGTTATACTTTTGGATAACTCTAATTGGTAGGAATTTTCCCACCTTTTTATAAGGTGGAAATATCTTTCCTTTTGTAGTTTCCCCCTTTGCTCCTAGTTCTGCTCCCCAGGATCAAGCAAAAAAGCTCATTCTCCCTTTAACATCTTAAAAAATGAAATAACATGTGTGTATGTGTGTATATATATGCGTATATATAGTATGTACATGTTTACATATAGCACTTTGTAAAACTTAAAGGGATGTCAAAATACTAGTTATTATTATTCATTATAATAATGAACTTTACTGTCCTTCAAATACTTCAAGACCATTATGTAATTTCTTTCTCATGTCCCTCCCTCATGTCTGTCTTCTCTATGTATGACATACATATCATATGTATGACATGGTTTTGAGGCCTTTTATCATCCTGGTCACTGTCCTCTCAGTGCTTTCTAGGTGATTAATATCCTTCTTAAAATCTGGCACCCTGTGATCTGACTAGGACAGGTATAATGGGACTTACTGGACATCATCCTTCTTAATGCATCCTAAGACTACCTTAACTCTTTTATAATTGTTGAGAGGCTCCTTAGAATCAGGATGAACAAGGTTCAGGTCTTGCCTCTGACAAATATTATCTGTGTAACTTTGGGTAAAGTCATTGAAACTTTCAGTATCCCAGGAAACTCTTGAAGTTACAGATGAGTTACCAACCTGTATTAATGGAGGGAGTTTATATACTGAGATTTCCTTATACTAATGAGTTCATAGATCCAGGTATCTCCCCTTCCCCCCTCCAAAAAAAATATCATCACAGCTATAACTCATGAAGAGTTTGTAGTGTAGGATCAATCGGTTCTGACCACATCACTTTCTCTCTCCTTGCCCCTAAAGATTCCAGTGACTTCTTCTTAGGTTCAGGATCAAATATGAAATCATCTTTCTTGGTTTTTAACACTCCATACTCCCTTTCTTCCCTCTCCACTTTTTACGCTTCACATATTCAGTGATCCAGTGACACTGTCCTCTGTGCTCTTGTTCCATCATCCATTCATTTTCACTGACTTTCCCCTATTCTTGGAATTCTTTTCTTCCTCATCTCTGTCTTTTGGCTTCCTTGACTTCAAGGCTCAGCTGTTCCTGGTCCTCCTAATAGGGTCTTTCCTCTGATGTTACTTCCAATTTATCCTGTATATATCTTGTTTGCATATAGTTGTTTGCATATTTTCTCTGCCATTAGACTGCGATCTCCTTGTGAGCATGGGCTATTTTTACCTTTTGCTATTGATAATATTAACTGGAATTATTTAGTGGTTTTTAGTGCTATCTAGATAACAAGCATTTTTAAAGTGTTTCATGTTTTTGTTTTAAGCGTTTAAGTATTCCAGGCACTGTGCTAAACTTCTGGGGATATACAGAAAGACATAAAACATGGACTCATGAATTGCTGTAGGTTAAAGAAATTCTATACTTCTTGGCATACAGTAGGCATTTAAGAAGTGCTTGTTAACTTGACCCGATTTATCACTTGTTCACTAACCTTTTGTGACATTCTGCTTACACATGAACATGGTGTCCGTGTCTGGGCTCTAGAAAAGGAAGAAACTTTTTCAGCTTAATAGGACCTGAAGAATATGGACTGGTTTTTGTCTTTTTTTGAATCTCTATAGATTAGCATAGTGTATGAAGTATAATAGGCACTTAATAAATGTTAGTTGACTGACTAATTGACCTGTCACAACTGGCTCTCTGCTCCAGTGGCTTATAGAGAACTCAGTCACCATGACAGGGCATTGGAGTAGGACTTTGGTGTAGATTTATATTATAATGTGCATATAAGTATACATTAATCATATGACATGTTATTTAATATACAGCAATCTTGCCTTTAACACACTTTTTTCCCCCTGAAAAAGTTTTATTAAATTAATCACTGAGAATCTCCTTACCACTCATATATGTGTCTAATCTCTGAGTACCTATGCCTCACAAAGTATTTATTTATCTGGCTAAAGCATTTTTGGGGTGATTTTCTCTGTTCCTTTAGCCTGTGTGGTTATATTTTGCAAGGTTTGTTCATTTGTGAACTACTGAGTGTAGTAACAGAGAGCTTCTGTGTGGCCACATTTGTAACAAAGCTTTCTAATTTCAGTGCCATTACGCTAATAGCTGGTTCAACCAAATTTACAGGAACAAGTGCATATTTAGACCCTTTTCTCTAAAAAACAGCCCAAACAAAACAATCTTGGTCATGGCTTGGTACTTTCTATGCCTTAAAAAAAATTCCCAGAGAATTTTATAGAAGTGCAGATATGTATATTGTTTTGAAGGCTCTTTTGTTGCTAATCTACAAGTTATTATATCTTTTTTTAAAAAAAAAGATCATAGTACTTGAGATTGCAAGTAAAAAAATTCAAAAAATAAAAACATCTTTAAGATACCTAGCTATAATAGTTGTTCAGACTTAAATAGCAGTTCCAAAGTTTAGCTTTAATCAAATATTCCTAGATTTCTTATGTTTTCTTTTTTAAACATGGAAGCTGCACAGCATAATGTTTAGAATGGTGAGCATGACATCTGGAAAACCTAATTTCAAATGTTGTCTCCCAAACTTTGCAGCTGTGTAACCATGAGTAAATCACTTCATTACTTTAGTTTTGTCATCTGTAAAATGGGGAATAATGCCTACGTTATTTAGTTCACAGAACTGTCATCTGTTTGTTTGGTTTTTCTGTAGGTGTCAGCTCTTAAAATTTCTGGGGAAAAAAATTAAGATTTGAACTGATTCAAAATTAGATTCGCTCATTTAAAAAGCCAAATTAGATAAATAATTAGGGAATATGACCTTAGAATATTTTTTAAAAATCCTAAGTTTAAGTAAAACCTGGATTGTGATGTTATGTATATATACACCACATTTCTGTATGTCCTAACTTCCTCTCAATATAATCCTTAGGGCTGCATTTTAAAATAGAGATTCATATATTCATGTACACATTCATACTTTCTTCAGCCTAGTCCATCAGGTGGTCTGGGCTAGAAGAGTAGATACACCTCTGACCATTTGATTCTAATTCTTATTCTCTGTTACCAAAAATTGCCTTTGCTTAGTAGGGAAAAGAAGGGCTAGCACACTGGAGTTGGAGGTGGTAGGAAGGCCTGTGTTCAGATACAGAATTAGACCTCCTAGCTGTGTGACTGTGGTCAAGTCATTTAACCTTCCCCTCCCCCCCCCCCCCAGTTTGCTCATCTGTAAAATGGAGAGGATAATAGTTTTTACCTCTCAAAATTGTTATAAGGATGAAATTAGTTCATATTTCTAAAACACTTTGCAAACCTTAAGGCATTATATAAATGCTATGATGATGATGATTGATGATGATGGTATCTTCTTCATTTACAGTTGTGTAGGAAGGATTTATGCTTAAGTCCTCAGATTTCTGAGCTGGTGAAGAGTTCCCACACCACACTACCCATCCCAAATAATTCCCAATAAGACCACAGAACCAGTGGGCCACTTTTCCTGAGAACACTCATTTAATTGCTGTTTATGGCCTAATTTAGATGTGAAACAAGATCTTCATTAGTGAAAGGCTAGTGTATTAACCGTTAATAGCTATTGTTCTAAGCCTCATTTAAAATTTTTACTTCTGTAATGGTAAATTGAATCAGAAAGCATTTGTGGTTGGAAAGAAGTTATTTAATTGATTCTTTCAATTCTGTATTTATGTAAACTCTGCACATAACCCTTTTTTATGGTAAGTCTTACAACTATGTGGAACATTGTAATTGCTTTCCCCTACTGGCTGAATGTTTTTTAGAATTTTCGTTGTAGAGGACTTTTCCCCGTGTTTATTTTATGTGCTCCATCAGTCACAAGCATTTATTAAGCCCTTACTGTGTGCTTATTTGCTGTCCGTAGAGTACTATCACGTGACTTTGACATCTTTGAATATGTACCATGTCAAATTAAGGAACATGTAACAATTTAAAAATAAAGGTAACTTATTGTTCAATAACTGTTATTTTGACTATTACCATATGTTCCCTTTTCTTAAAGAAATTGTTTAAGGAAATAAAAACCAAATATATGTGGATTCACAGCTCTGAGAAACTATCATTTTATCCCTTTAGTCCTATAGAAATCCTAGGGTAAGCGAGAATTTGTTCATTCATTTGTTTCCAAGAACATATCAAGTCTGTGTCAGTTACTGAACTGTATTAAGTTCTGGGGATAGGCTTAGGGGAAATGTTGTATGTAAGAAACACTAGACAACATTGCTACTGTCAGGAAGCTTACAGTCTTGTTGGGGCCATAAGGCAAACACAGTTATATAAACAGGAATAAAATAACTAAATAATTAAGTGTTGAAATGAGTGACACACACACTCACATGTATGTAAATAGAAAAACTTACAGCAAGACAAGATCAATATGCCTGGCCTAGAGAAGTTGGAGAAAAAGTATGATTTGTGCTGGTCCCTGAAGAATGAATTGGCTTTGGAGAGGCAAAGGGATGGGGGTTTTAGGGGATGGTATTACAGGCAGAGGCAATGTCCTGCCACTGGGAAAGGACAAGAAATGATCAGGGGACAGTAAGGGAATCAGCTTTACTGGAAGAGGAAGTACATGTCTTAGAGAGTAAAAGAATTATAATCGTGAAGGGCTTTTAACATCAGGTTGAGGAATTTTATAACTGTAGATAATATGGAGGAGTCATTGAAGTTTTTGATCAAGATTGTGACCTGTTGAATTTATCTTTTTTTTTTTTTGAAGGGGAAAGGAAAGGCAATTGGGGTCAAGTGACTTGCCCAATTCACATAGGTAGTGTCGGGTGTCTGAGGCTGCATTTGAACTCAAGTTCTCCTGACTCCAGGGCTGGTGCTCTATTCACAGTGTCACTGTAGCTGCCCCATAATTCATTTCTTAAAGAAGAGTAAGTGAGTGAAAAGACTGTATGTAGGGAGACTTTTTAGGAACCTTACGGTGAAAATCACTAGCTGTTCAGTAAGGGGATCAGGCTGTGACATGTAACTTTTGTGTGACCTTGGACAGTTCCTTACCCCTTGCTTAACCTGAGTTTATTTATGTATGAAATACTAGGCGGTCTCCAAGGTCCTTTCCAACCTGCCCTTCTGTCTTCCTAGTTTGAGTAGGAAGTGGTGAGTTTGGATTTGAGTTCTGTGATGGGATTGGAGATGAAGGACAAGTGGGGTTATGGGGATTCAGGTCTTCAGTATTTCTGAGCCAATAGTTTTGACAGAACATATTTCTTTAGTTGGATTTCAGATGCAGGTAACTGTTGTCACTGCCCATTTTCACCTTCATGATGATACAGTTTAAGTACAGCTAATGTAAGTTGCTTATTGTAATGGAAAGAGAACAGGACTGGGGCTTAGGAGAGCATTGATTAATTGTCCGATTCTGCCACTAAAAAGCCATGAACTTTGGGCATTTTCCCGAATTTTCAGGTCTTTCATTTATAAAATTAGAGAATTGGACTAGATTGTTCCTCCAGATTATCAAATTCTGTGCTTTATCAATCAGTCAACTAGCATTTATTTAACACTTGGCATATACCAGGCAATGTGCTAGGCTCTGGGGATATGATAAAAAAAAAATAAAAAATGTCTATCCTCCAAGGAGCATATAATTTATAGGGGGAGATGTGTAAACATGTGAGAATATAGACGAAAAAATACAAAGGAATTTGGTGGTAGAGGTAGGGAGTGGTTCTAGCAGCTGAGTGAACCAGAAAAGACCTTGTACAACTGTATTTATCTGGTTCGAATTCTTCTTTAAAGGTTAAGAGAAAATGGTGATACTGTAGGTGATACTGGTTCTGGCATAAACTGATGTGTCAGATCATAGCATGGTTTATGCACCCTCAGGCTAGTCTCTTTTTTTTTTTTCTGAATAGCAAGATTCTACTCATTAACATACTTAGAAGTACATAAAATTTCCTCACTGGTCAAGATTAGATGTAGCCCAGTGTCATGTCCTTGAGCCCCTTATGAAAGGTTGTGTCCTGACAGAGTAGGAGTGTACCCCACAAACATGCTGGTTTCCCTGAAATAACCAGTCATGGATCTGTCATCCAATTTTTTATCTATATATTCTTTGAAGGATGGTCTACATTTTTATTCTTCGCTCTCTTGATGAGTTATATGGTGATACTATCTGCTGTGTAAGATCCCAGAGCTGGGACTGGAAGGGAATTCAGAAGTCATTTAATCCAAACCTCCTCCATTTGGTGATGAAATTGAGGCTTAGGGAGGTTTGGTGACTGCTATACAGATTGTGTCAGAGGTGGGGTTTGCTAAAGTAGTGTATTTTATACTTGATATGTGGAAAGAACTAGAATTGCGTTGATAAGAGCATGCTTACTGGCCAGTCATCTAATATTTATTAAAATGCTACTATGTGTCTGGGGCAACTAGGTGATGCAGTGGATAGAGCTCTCTGAAATCAGGAAGACTCATCTTCCTGAGTTCAAATCCAGCCTCAGACACTTACTATCTGTGTGACCCTTGACACTTGACCTTGTTTACCTCAGTATCCTCATCTGTAAAAAGAGCTGGAGAAGGACATGGCAAACTACTCCAGTATCTTTGCCAAGAAAAAGCCCAAATGGGATCGTGAAGAGTTGGATGTTACTGAAATAAATGAACAGCAACACATGTCTAGCACTATGCTAAACACTGGACGGGGGCCATGACCAGTTGTCCTTACTTACGTCTTGCCACTGTACTCTAGCGACTAGAGGAAAGAGTGCAGCTGATGACTTTGCATAGTCCTACCTCCTTTAAATCCAGTTCACTTGCATAATCCTCCTGATGTCATTGGTCCTCTTTGAGAATGAAGGGTGAACAACAGTGAGCACTGAACATATAATGAAAGACAAAAGACCAACTTTGGTGTCAAGGAGCTCATAGTTTAATGGGGGAGACAGCATGAAAAGAATTGAATTTAAGTAAGAAATAGGCAGGATAAATCAGGAATAGTCTTAAAGGGAAGGCACGAAGATCAAGGAGAACTGGGAAAGACCTCTTGCAGAAGGTGGGAATTTAGCTGAGGCTTCAGGGAAGCCAAGAGTTGGAGATGAGGAGGGGAAGCATTCCAGGTGTTGGGTAAAGACTACTGAAAGTGCTTAGAGTCAGGAGATGATGTCATCCTATGTTTTGTTCAAGAAACTGCAAGAAGTCCAGTGTCACTAGATTGGAGAGTATATGGAGGGGAAATAAGGTATAAGATTAGAAAGGTAGGAAGGGACCAGATTATGAAGGATTTTTTTTTAAAATTTTATTATAGTTTGCATCATTCATTTCCACAAGATTTTGAGTTACATATTTTCTCCCCCTCTTTCCCCCACCCACCGCCCCAAAACAGCCATCCCAGTGCGTCCCCCCTCCCCCAGTCTATTC
>JAQQSV010002778.1:0-21980 GCA_028646515.1 Pseudochirops corinnae | reverse complement strand
ATATAAAATAATATTTATAATTTGTAAAACAACTTATTAACATTTTCCAAATTCATTCTATTTTTTTATTTTTCTTGTTAAACATTTCCCAATTACATTTTAAGCTAGTTCTGGCAGCACCCTGGAGTATTGTGGGAAACATAAGGCCCTCTGGCTATGTGTTGGATACTGGTAACTTGGTATAATTCTCTCCTTTTATAGATGAAGAAATTGAAGCCCAGACAGGCTAGATAATTTGCTGAAGGCCATATAGGCAACAGTGAGCAGATTCAGGATTTGAACCCATATTCTCTAGCTCCAAATTCACAGTTATTTTTCACTGTGTCCCAAGTAATTTTACACTCTGGCAACAAAAGCGAGTTCTGTGGATTTTAAACCTGTAAACATCAGGAATTAATGGCTTACATAAGAGTTTCTATTATCTCTTCCAGGATTGAGATCATCTGCTGGGGAGATATGGCTGGACATAATGCTTATTTCACATATAGTTGGCTGGCTATAACCCTTAAATTAATTAAGTTCCTTAACATGAGTCCATTTAATGTTTAGTGATATCTTCTGAGGCATATGCCCTACCCTATAGTAAGCAAATAGAATGATCGTGTCTAAATGTCACTAGGGGATTTTGCCAAGAGGTGACTGGAAAACAGGCTGACACCAGCTGTAGGGCGGCTTCCCCTTCAACTTGGGTCCAGCTTCCTGGCTGCAGACTTTTCATCTTTCCTATTATATGAAGATGCACTGAGTCAGCAATTACTGAACACTGAACACTCCATAAAGCTCTCTTCTGAGACTCTGGACGGGGCCATCAGAGTCAGCTGGGAGTCATTAGAAAAGAACGATGTTGAGAAAGAAAAACCTCCCAGTCTCCTTCAGCTGGGGCTCTTTAGTTGGGTGGAAGAGGTCGAAGATCCGTGCTTGGAAAAAATCCTCCACATTTTAGGTTTAATAAAAGTTGCTATAATGAGATGAGAATAGAAGAATGCAGATATAAAGAAGACTACTGAATAAAGTGAAAAAAAAAAAAAACCCATGAGAATCAACTCAATGACCCAGGGCAACAGCCTGGGCTTAAATCCCATCAAAGATGCCAGATGTGTGACCAAGAGCAATTGATTCTGTGCCTCAATTTCCTGAGGAAGTTAAATTCTTAATCCTCTAAGCACCTTCTAGCTCTAAAGCTACGATTTTAGAATGAATTACCAAGCACTGACATGCAAGTGATTTTTGTATCATAAGGAAGGGAATTAAATGTTAGCCTAAATTTTCAATGTATTCCAAAACTAACCATACTTGTCTATTGTGAAGTTCTTTCTCATCAAGGTCCACTTTAGGTGTTGCATCCTCCATGAAGCCTTCTCTGGCTACCCAACTAGAAGTGACTCCTTTCTTCCTGAATCTCTCAGGCTATTCTTTAAAAAAAATATCGTTTCCTATGCATATAATCATTTTCTAGTTTGCATTATAGTTGTAATAGAAGATATGACTTTGTTGATGCAGCTTAAGACTACACAGGCTGTTTTTTTTTTTTTTTTAGCTGTTTAGCTGTATTATAATTTACGCTGTGACCAAGAGATAATGTGCAATATACACTATTAAACTAACTTAAAAATATACTTGAATACCCCAATGAATCCATTATCTCATCAATGAGGCATCTATTCCTTCCACTTTGTTGATTCATATTGAACCACCATTTCAATAAAAACCTATATTTTTATTCACTCATTCCTGCATTTATCTATTTATTCCTTTACTTACTCATCCATTTATCAATCTATTTATTTATAATTTCAATTTCTTTTACTTTCCCTTATGGGGCTTCTCTTCCAACCCTTTAATCATCTTTCAAATTCTTCTCTGAACTCTCTTCAAGCTCCTTTATAATATTATTCCATTCTGGAGCTCAGAATTGATTGGTTCTTTTGGCAAAACTCAAGTATATTTATAAGATCCTTGGGTTATTATGGTATAGAGATGATTTTGGGTTCTCTAAGACTGCCAGAATAGCACAACTTCCAATAAGACTTACCAAACAAGAAATGATTTAACTATGGGCTAAGTAATAAGCCATCTGTTTTCTTTGTTTGTCTGTCAAAGGAGTAGTATATGATAATAGCTGGCATTTATAGAGAGTTTTAAGTTTTACAAAATATTTTATGAATTTTAATCTCATTTGATCAGCACAACAACACTGGAAAGTAGGTGCTATTGCTAGAGTACCTGGCACACAGTAAATTCTGTACGAATCTCAGCTATTATTATTATTCCCATTTTAAAATTGAGTAAACTGAGGCAAACATAGGCTAAGTGACTTGTTCAGGGTCCCATAGCTATAAGTGTCAGAGGAAGGATTTGAATTCAGGTCTTCCTGACTCCAAGTGCGGGGTTCTAGCCACCATTCCACCTAGCACCATGTTTTAGAAATAATTCTTATTAGCTGGGATGTGTCTGGAGGAGAATAACCAGAATGGTGAAAAACTTCAAGTTCCTCGCTCTTGAGAACTGACAAAGGGAACTGGAAGCATTTCGTCTGGAAAAGAGAAACCCTCAGGGTACAGGAAAGTTGCAATGAAGTTTTTGAAGGTCTCTCACTAAAAAGAAGCACTTGAATCTTTCTCTTGGGTCCCAAAGGATAGAAGTAAAAATGAGTGAAAATTCCATAGAGATAGCCCTAACATTGGCCTGGTTTGGGGAAGGATCCTTTTAACATTTCAACTATCTCAAAGTGGAATGGGTTACTTCTAGAGGTAGTAGATTGCCCCTCTCTGGAAGTCTCCAAGTATGGACTGGATGACCACTTGTCAATGGTATTGATAAACTAGGTGGCCCATTGGACAGTATGTTCAACTTAGAATCATGAAGACCCAAGTTTGAATGCTACCTCAGACACTTATTAAATATATCAATCACAACTCCTCTCACTCCCAATTTCCTAGTCTGTTAGTGGGGATTATAACTGCATTGACCTCACAAGATTATTGTGAGGGTTAAACGAGGCAACATGTAAAGTGCTTTTTAAAGCTTAAAGCATTAAATAAATTCCAGTTTTGTGATGATGATGATGGTGGTGATGATGATGATTGTAGAAGGATATCTTTTTCATGTATGACTTGATGTAGATGGTTTCTGACATACTTTCCAATACTGAAAGTCTATGATACTATGAAGCTGACATTATTTAACATGGAGAAGGGTTCTAAGTCGGTTCCTAAAGGGTTATTATGCAAAGGTTAGTGATTTTCTTCACTGAGGAGGGCAGAGCAAAAGCAAAGCAATTAAAAAAAAAAACCAAACATCCACAATAATGTTTTTGTTTCCTAACCTAAGGTGATCTTGTTAAACAGAAGATAGAATTTCCTCACAGTGAAAGTTATTAAGGATTAAAATGGATTCATGTAGGAGGTTGTGGAATCTTCCTAAAGCATAGCTTGCAATTGTCTGGAAGTATTTAAAAGCAGGCTTAGATTCTCATCTGCTTGGGATAGATTGGTTGGGGGGTGGGGCTGTCCTAAAGACAGGAAAACAGACCTAATCACTCTTTCCAAATTCCTTCCAGCACTAGGAGTTTGGGTAGTCCTAAATTCTGACTGGGAGAGAAGTAACTTAAAATGACATGTTGATGTTTCTCAAGTCACAAGATAATGGACAAAATTGAGAGAGACATAGGGTAGTTAAAACCCTGTATTATAATTTCTGCTGCAACAAAGAGATAATGTGCAATATACACTATTAAATTAACTTAAAAATATACTTGAATATCTCAATGAATCCATTATTTCATCAATGAGGCATCCATTCCCTCCACCAGTGCAGATCTCAAGCTATCCACACCTCCTCATGTGGTGAGATTCTTGTTCTAATATTTCCATAAAGACTCCAAACAGGATCTCCCCTCCCCCCCCAAAAAAATAAAATAAAATAAGAGGCTTCTTCTACTCTTTTTTTTAAAACATTCAACATGAGCCAGTGCAACAGTCAAGTGATCCATCCATTATCCATTCCTCTCAGAATGTGACTAACCAATTTTATTTCTAATCATGCATTCATTTAGTAATATGTTTTCTTCATATTGTATTATTTCTGTATTGCTTCTTCCTTTAAAGTCCTCAATGGTAATACATGGCAGCCTATTCAACTCTACCCTGCATGTCTTCATTGCACTTTGGGATGCCTACAATTTTAATCCTTCAGATATGACATTCAATGAAGACCATGATCTATAACCCAGAGAATATTAATGTTAAAAACAAGCAAAAATAACAAAAGAAGGAAGATAGATTTCTTTGAGGCAAGGACTTACTTAATCACAATCATTGAAAACATTGGTCAGTTTCCCTAAATGCAATTTAGATGGCTTTCTTCTCATTCAGTTATGGACCTGTTATATGACATTTTCAACAGTTATCAAAGATGCAGCCACCAATGGATTTATTCTTTAGGCTGCTCCTACAACTATGTTGAAATCTTGACATATGCATTCTTCATCACATTTTTTCTTTTCCTGTGTGCATTTCTATGGTATGTGCATTTCTTTTGTTTTTTCTGAAGTTTATTTTAGACTCAAGAGCCAGAACACAAATAACAGAATAGAGAAAACAAACAAAAACATATCATAAACTTAAATATTGAAACTTAAATACAAAGAAAGAAAAAAAAAGTATGTCATGTGTATAGCAGAACATAAGAGAGGATTCAAAATATGTAATAATAAATTTTCATTTCAAGAAAGCCTGTGTAATAATACACGTTGTGTTGAGAATTGTCCATCTTTTCTTTGCTTCCTTGTTTTCTTTTGTTCTCTGCTGTGCACTTTTTTACTTTGTTCTTTTTTCCTTTCCCCTCCCTGCTCAGGCTACAATAAAGTTTAAACATGTTTTTTTATAGTTTTATAGATATATACATACACATATAGATATATGCATACACATATAGACACATACTTTCCCAAACATACTCTACTCCTGATTTTTGTTTTTATGTCTGTGCATATCTCTTTTTTCCTATCCCTCCTGCCTCCTCTACTTTACTTCTACCCACTATAAGATCTTCTATGAATTCTTTTTGGGAAGGTGACCATTTGATGTTACTCTTTGGGGGTTTCTTTACTTCAAAACCCTCCTCTGAAGACGAACCCTGTTCACCTCTATTCCCATAATAGCTTTCTATGGTTGGATTCTTTCTCCTTTGCCTGTGCGTTTTTGGTTATGATAGCTTAATTTTTGTAATCACCTCTAGCCCTGGGGTGTGGGAAATGGTGCCTCTTGCTGCAGATCTTCAGTTCTCCCCTCTAGCCTGGAATCAAAGCCAAATCTCCAACCTCCTGTAAGTGCCCCAGTCAGGGGCTTTCTGCCCTGCTACTTCTGCACTCACTGGGCATGTTCTGGTTTCTTCTTGTCCCCATAGCTCTTCTCAGCAGGGCTGGGTCTGGCGTTCCTTGTCAGCAGAGGTTCCCTCCATCTTCCCAGGCTCAACCACCCAACTCCCCTCACTATCCTGGGGTAAGAGTTCCTGTGACTGGGGCCCAGGCAGCTTCTCCAACCAACTAACCCCAGGGCTTGCTGCTTATTAGATAATCTGCCTCTGGCAGTTAAAGGGGAACCTATGCTGGGGGTGCTTACTCTTCACAGAACTAAACCTCCTCCATCTGGGGATTTTTCTTTTCTTCTCAAATTGTCCCAGGGAGACCTGAATTGTGCCCCTGTTCCTATTCATCTCTACTCACATTTTGTTTGCCCTAAGATGCTATTTTAACTCTTTTGTGGAGGATAATTTGGAGAGCTTGGAATTTTCTGACCTACTCTGCCATCTTCCCAGAATCCTCTCTGGTAAGTGCATTTCTACTGAAGAACCATGAATCTCATTAGGGAAGCCTTCCAATAGTCACTACAAAGTATATCCAAAAAAGATCATCGTCAATAGGAAATCCTTCCTTCATTTAGACTTATTCCTCAATGATAGCAATGGATCCCTTTGGTATAATAATTAATGAGAATAACAGTGATAGCACATCTATATCACTTGAAGGTTTGCAAATCAACTTACAAATACTGCCTCCTTGGATTCTCATGGCAACCCTGTGAGGCTCGTGCTATTATTATTTCCATTTTAAAGATGAGGAATCTAAGGCCAAGGGTCTGAGACAATGGTTGTAAAACACTTTACAAATCTTAAAGCATTTATAGAAATTCCAAGTATCCTTGTTGTAGTTGTCATTGTTGTTGTTGCATCTGTTGGTTTGTTGTGACTTGTCTAGAGTCACGTAACTACCAAGTCTCTGTGGTAGGATTCAGACTCAAACCTTCTTGACTCCAAGTTCAATACTCTTCCCATAAATATATAACTTCCTGTTTGATGCTTTGCATATTATGGATTATCTGAGGACTAGTGAACAATACAATCTCTGTGGTTGTATCTGTCAAAGAATCACTTATACATTTCACTTTTGATTGTGGGCATCTGGTTGAAGGATAGCATTTTTGCAGGAGGCCATAATATCATTTATTGAGTCATATTTTGTTGTAATCACCAAACAATGAAAGCTGTAAGATCTTGTATTCTGTACATCTCTTTACCAAATGCATCACTATTAAAATATAATATGTTATAGAAACCATTCTGTGGGAGTCATTCTGTTCCTTCTAATTTTTAACCTGGGTATCTTTAAAATGTTTATACATTTTTAGAGTAGGCATATGGTTCTATAATTATTGGTATCATGTTGGTCACTTTTCCTTTTGTACTAATATCATCTGTGACTTTAATTATCATTATTTTAGTGTTTGCTTACATTTAAGATATCTATAAATTCCAAACCTCTGGGTCTCTAAATATGCTGCCTCTAGCACGGATTTCTTCTCTGCATCCTTGAAGAGGTTCAGCTAATCTTACTAATTTAATCTCCTTAAGTGTCATTTTCACTTCCTTTTGTGGTAATTTGGGCACTAAAATACCAATCCTACTGGACAGGGTTCCATTGTCACCAATGGTGTGGATATCTTAAATTAGAAAATTTACATACCTGTATACCTTTGCATCTCTTTGTTAACCCTTTTCCAGGTTGATCTGTAAATACCCACGGGACCATCCCTTCCAGGCCTGTCTGGGATATTTCTTTGACAGAACATGGAAATGTTCAGACACTTGAAGGTTAATTATGAGTGAAAAGATCTGATCTTAGGAAAGCAGCTTTAACTTGGGTCTAACAACAATCTGTAGACTTCCTTTCTTCTGGTTTTGTTGTTTTCTGAGACAATATTGCATGGATTATTCCATTTTCTTGTTGCATAATTTATTGAAAATTAGTGTGTTCACTAAAATAATCTTCTCTTTAGTTCCATGTCTTTTTGCTTAGCAGAGAAATCATGTTTTCTAGTTCTTAGCTCTTTTTGTCTTCCTTGGTGGGGCAAGTATTTGACAGCAAATTTAATTCAATACAACAACTGAGTATAACACGAAACAACACAATGCAATATACAGGGTGCCAGGCACTGCGGATATAAATAAGAAAAAAAAAAAAGACAGTCTTTATCCTCAAGGAACTTATAATCTAATATGAAGGAAGCTAAAAATTGATATGAGAAGAAGGTACCTGTTGTGGAGTTAAGATGCCAGTGGAGTAGATTTCAGAGTGTGGTTTCTGAGCCTTCTTTTTCTGGAGACTGGGGAAGAGTTTTATGCTCTGCCTACAGCTCTCTAATCAGAGGGGCAGAGTGTTCTTATGACAGATGAGTACCAATGCTTAAGTCATCTCTGCAATGATGTGTTTTCTGGTGCTGAACTTTTCTTGGGTGTGGGGAGAAAGGGAGGAGAGCAGGGATGATGAAGGTGGTATAAATGATGATAATCAGAATAAATGTCTCTACTTTTATCTTTTTCTCTTTTGTTGTAGTCAATAGATTATTTAAATAGATTGGGTTGGAGCTGTTATAAATTCGTAGGTGTCTTTTCAATGTTATCCTCCTAATTTCGTGTTTATATACTTTTGTCCTAACTATTGAATGGACTGAATATATAGAAAGTTGATTCTGAAATGCCTGAAGTGCCTTAGCTGCTCTCCATCTGAAACTTTAATGCCAATTTCATTTTTTCCCCTTTTTTAGTGATATTCAAAGGATTATAGATTTGGAACTGAAAGAATCCTCATGGGGTGGCTAGGTGATGCAGTGAACAGAGCACTGGCCCTGGTGTCAGAAAGTCCTGAGTTCAAAGCTGGTCTCAGACACCTAACACTTACTACCGTGTGCCTTGGGCAAGTCATTTAACCCACAATTGCCCTGCCTTCCCCCCCTCTCAAAAGCAAAAAGAAAGAAAGAATCCTCACAAGTTATCTAGTCAAACCACTTCTGTTTTACAGATAATGAAATTGGGATCCATGGGTATTCAGTAACTGGCCTGCTCTTAAAATTTATACTCTAATGAACAAAGAGAATTAATAATTAGGCTATACATATATGTATATATATATATATATATATATATATATATATATATGTATGTATATGTATAGCCTAATCATTAATTCTCTTTGTTCATTAGAGTATAATACACACACACACACATACACACACACACATATATATGTATGTATATATATATATATATATATATATATGTATATTTATATTTATATATTTGGAGAAGGAGTTTGGGTTGGTGGAAAGAGACCTGGCTGAGAGATCAGAGAATCTGAGTTCAAATCCCGACTCTGATACAACCTGTGTGACCTCAGACAAATTGCTTAACCTCCCTGGCACTCAGTTTCCTCATTTGTAAAATGGAGAAATTGTACTTGGTGACTTTTGAGGTCTCTTCCAAGTATATAATATTTTGAATGGAAGCAAATGAAAACATGTTAGCAGTCTGGATGGCTGGTGCAAAGAACGAATGAATAAGAACTCTTCTCTGGGTCCTTATGTAATGGAGAATTCAACATTGTCTGAAGTTCAAGGAAAGTTCACAAAGCACTCAGAGAAATACATTTTCCATATTTCATTGCCAGGATCTGGGAGTGTTGAGACACAGAAGAGCCAGAAATGAGTGAGAAATTCTGATCTCACTAAAGTAGGAAGCACCAAAAATCACAAAGAAGGAATTAATGCTTTTTTCCCATTGTTTTTGCCAAAAGTGAGAATTATTTTGCCCAAACAAACAACAAACTGGAGGAGAAAGAAATAATACTGAAATTATCCCCAAATGTTTTACATGGCTCCAGTGGCTAACTCACCATAGATTTTCATCCATCCAACAAAAGATCCAAGCACTATTAAGGTTGGATAGGAATAATGTTGCAGAAATTACTTCATTAAAAGCAATATTTTACCACACAGGAGTTTAAGGGCATTTCTTTTCCTTCAAAGGGAAGAGTTAGGTATTAAAATAAACATTTATTAAGCACTTACTTAGTGCCTGGCACTGTTCTAAACGTTGGGGCTACAAAGAAAGGCAAAGCCTTCTTTTTTTTTTTTTTAAGGACCTCACATTCTAATGAGAGAGACAATGTCCAAAATTGAGTACACAGAGGATATATGCAAAGTAGATGGAAGGTAATTGCATTGTGCTAGCAATGGTGGGGAGATTGGCACAGCAATCTTCCAGAAGATGGGATTTTAGCTGACAAATCTTCCTTTTTGGGCATTCTCTCTCTCTCCCTTCTTTCTTTCCTTTCTCCTTCCTTTCCTCTACACCTCCCTCTCATCCTTCTTTCATTCTTTCTTTATTCAATTCCTTCTTTCTTTTCTTTGTTCCTCCCTCTCTCCTTCCTTCTTTACTTCTCTTTCCTTCCTTCCTACTTTTGTTCTTTCTTCCCTCCCTTCCTTCCTTCCTTCTTTCCTTCCTTCCTTCCTTCTTTCCTTCCTTCCTTCCTTCCTTCCTTCCTTCCTTCCTTCCTTCCTTCCTTCCTTCCTTCTTTCCTTCCTTCCTTCCTTCCTTCCTTCCTCCAGGTAATTTTCAATGATTTTTACTAGAGGGCAATGGAGAAACCCATGGCAGATGTGAGCAGATTACAACATAAAATCAGCGAATAAAAACAAAAGTAAAAGATGTCATCAGGGACTTATATGATAGAAGAAAAGCGGGACTAGTCATTTGGGTGAGGATGAGGAATGACAGGTGAGAAGCCAGAGTATCCATATAGTGTTAGGAGAAATTGAAAAATGCTTCCAGCTCATCAAATGGACCTCCTGTGAAGAAATTACAGGAGCACATGGATAAGAATGGCAGACATGGTTGGGTTTTCATCTGTGTCACTGAGATACCTTCCAAATGGATAGATCTATTTGAATATATTTACTAGTTTGTATTTATGTATAAGATTTTATGACTTTGATGATAATTCAATGATATTTGATTTTCAATATTTCAGAGTAATACTCATAACACCATCATTCTCCTTTCCTCTAGAATTAAAGTTAAGCACCTTTCTCAATTCATTGGAGACTTATGGAGCTATGAGTGTTGACCACTGTCTATATTGACTCAGCTAATACATTGGTTTTACTGAGCAGATTTCTTCATGTGTGCACGTGTGTGCATGTGTGCGTGCCTGTGTCTGTGTCTGTGTATGTCAGAGGGGGACCCTTACCACAAAATAGCTGCAAAAAAAATAGCAAAATTAGATCAAGTAGATCTGCTAATCATACATTCTTATATAGAATGTGAGATCTGGACCTAGAGAGAATTAAGGATGTATATGAATGAGAATGCATAATAATGCCAAAACAGCCCTGAATCTATAATGAGCGAAGCTACATTTTAGCCTTGACTGTGTCCTTCTTGGCTGTAAGATGAGTCATTTCATCCCAGTTCCCTCACTTAAGAAATGGGAATTGGGGAGCTGATGACTTTGAAGGTCTCTTTCAGCTATGAGACTGAGTGATTGTATGATACAGGTATCTTTATAGTTGGTAGTTAAAGATCATGGGAAAACTAATGAGGACTTGAAATAAATGGGTACGGATCAAAAGATATATACGTGTATATACGTACACACGTGTGTGTCTATAATACACACAAATATACACGTGCATATATACATAAATGCATATGTATATATTACACACAAATTATATGTTTGTATATATGTATATTATACACACATACATTTATATATGTATACACAAACACACATCTACTTCCTGAGGTGGCTAATGATTCTATCTCTCAGAGTCCTTTTTCTTTTCAAAAGAGTTACCCTGTTGTTAGAATGCCCTCAACATTTATCTATATTTTGTTCTATGTTGTTCAATCTTTTTTTTAATCAGCTATGGGCATAAAGATGAAAATGGATTGCTTATCAATTTAACAGCTCCCCTTTGTGAATGATAATCAAAACGTTGCATGAGAGTCAGGATTCAGAATGACCAATACAGACATGAACATCATAATGAATCTAGTAAGATGGAAATGAATGGGAGCAAATGGATTCTTTCCATTTCACTTATACAATGAGTGCATTTATTTTGGATGTATTCATAGATTTTTTTTATATTGGTACATATTGCATCCACTGGTAAAATGTAAGCTCCTTGAGGACAGGGACCTAGCACAGTGATTGGCACATGGTAAGCAGTAATAAATGCTTAGTGAAAGATTGACAAAACAAGAGAATCATTCTAGTCTTGCTTGACAGTTCATCTGCAAATCCACAGTGTGATGTAGAATCCAGAAAGGATACACATAATGTGTGGTGTAGTATCTTAAATTAAGGTAACAAAGCTCCTGTTCTGTTTAGCGTTAGTGAGACCACAAGCTGGAGTACTGAGTTCAATTAAATTAAAAAATTTAAAAAAAACATATTAGTAAGGTAAAGAACATCCATAGGAGGGTGATCAGAATGGTAAAGGGACTGGAAACCATGGAAAAAGGAGCCACAATGCTATTTGGGGGGCAGAGAGTTAGGAGAAGTTATGTATACTTATTAAGTTGTTTGCCTTTGTGTTTTTTGCAAATTACTGTTATTTATTTCTATGATAAACAACCATGTAAGAGGAAACATTTAGCCTGTTCTCCATCCCCTTCCCCAACTCCTTAAACTGGGAAATCCTTGAGAAGAGTTTTTGAAAAGTAATTCTCAGGAATACCTTTGGAAAAGAAAGTATTTAGAGGAAATTCCCAGGGTTAACAGGGGTCAGCTCCTAAGACCTCCACAGTGGTACTGAGAAGTGGGAATTAGAGAAATTCCTACAAAAATCCCATAATGCATTTCTTTATACATGTTAGAATCATGGAATCAGGGAAGCTAGAAAGCATTGGCAATTATCTTCCTAGACCAATCCCTCTACTTTACAAATGAGAAAATTGAAGTCTAGGAAAGAACAGTTTGCTCAAAATTACATGATACTTCTTTTACATTAAGAGTATAGAATGATAGGGTATAAATATTTTTGCTGTAAATATTTTTGTACATGTGGGTCCTTTTCTCATTTTTATAGTCATAGAGGGTAAGGCTAATTTTTTTTTCCAAAAAAAAAAATTTTTTTTTCTTGTCCCCTATTATTATAATGTTTTCCTTCCTCACCTCTCCTTCTTATTCCTAATGTCTTTCAAGACAATTGCTGGAGCCATCTCATCATTTTATCTGTATCATGCAACTAGACCCAGATGGCTCCAGAGGAGAAAGTGAGACTCATGATTTTACAAAGCCCTCCCTCACTTAAAATCCAATTCACTTGCAGGTCATGGCATCACCTTCCTGATGCCATAGTGTTCTTCAAGACTGAAGGACAAACAACAATAAGGATTTTCTTGTCTTGCCTAATAACTAATGCCTCTTCTATCCCAAGTCTATCCAGGTCACCTTATGTCTTATGAGGCTCCTTCTCACTCTAACGTCTGTGATACTGTTGTAATTAGCTTCTCTGTACTTAGAGTAACTCTGGGAGAAAAAAAGACACATAATCTATTATTATTATTATTATTATTAAGCTCAAATTTGAAGATTTTTCATCCTCATAGCAAACTTGCCTATTCTGATGTGTCCTTGAAGAAGTCAGTTTCCCCTACTGTGGTCTGCTGGTAGTATAGGTCTAGAATTGAAACTGGAATAAAAGACTAATATTCCATCTAACAGTTAACAAAAGGAAGTTTACTCAGCCATAGGAGAGGAAGAAGAGTCAGAGCAGGGAGAGAATGTTTGTAAAGCATTGATCCAAATGAGCATAACTTCCCAGTGTGGTTTGGAATGTTGGTCTGTGGTCATAACATGGAGAGGGGAATTCCTACCTCTCATATCCTGGATATTTTGTGCCCGGGGCAACTCAGAAATTGAATCAGTGGCCTAAGTCTCAATTCCCTGAGCCAATTCAATCTTGAAAACAATTTAAATATTTTTCCCTTTTTTACTAGTTAATTTATTTATTTTTAGTTTTCAACATTCACTTCCATAAGTTTTAAACTTTCTCCCCCTCTTTCCTCTCCCTTTCCCCAAGATAGTATGCAATCCAATATAGGCTCTACATAAACATTCTTTTTAAACATTTTCACATCAGTCATGTTGGATAGAACAATTAGAATGAATGGGAGTAACCATGAGAAAGAAAAACATAAAACAAAACAAAAAGAAAATAGTTTGCTTTATTCTGCTTTCGGACTTCATATTTCTTTTTTTCTGGATGTGGATGGCATTTTCCATCATGAGTCTTTTGGAATTGTTTTAGGTCCTTGCATTGCTGAGAAGAGCTAAGTCTATCAAAGTCAGTCATCACACATTGTCACTGTTACTGTGTACAATGGTCTTCTGGTTCTGTTCAATTAATTAGCATCAGTTTATACAAGATTTTCCAGGTTTTTCTGAAGTCCTCCTGTTCATCATTTCTTATAACATAATTGTATTCCACTACATTCATATACCACAATGTATTCAGTCATTACCCAATTGATGAGCATCCCCTCAATTTCCAGTTCTTGGCCACCACAAAAAGAGCTTCTATAAATATTTTTGTACATGTGGGCCCTTTTCCCATTTGTATGATCTCTTCTAGATACAGCCTTAGAAGTGGTATTGCAGAGTCAAAGGGTATGCACATTTTTATAGCCCTTTGACATAGTTCCAAATTGCCCTTCAGAATAGTTGGATCAGCTTACAACTCTACCAACAATGAATTAGTGTTCTAACTTTCCCACATCTTCTCCAACTTTTATCATTTTCCTGTTTTGTCATGTTAGCCAATCTAATAGGTATGATGTGGTACCTAAGATTTGTTTTGATTTACATATCTCTAATCAATAGTGATTTAGAGCAATTTTTTTCATATGACTCTAGATAGCTTTAATTTCTTCCTCTGAACACGGCCTGTTCCTATCCTTTTACCATTTATCAATTGGGGAATGACTTATATTCTTGTAAATTTGACTCAGTTCTCTATATATTTTAGAAATAAGACCTTTATCAAAGACACTAGCTGTAAAAATTCTTTCCCAGTTTTCTGTTTCCCTCCTAATCTTGCTTTTATTTGCTTTATTTGTGAAGAAACTTCAATTTAATGTAATAAAAATTATCTATTTTGCATTTCATAATGTTCTATATCTTGTTTCATCATAAATTCTTCTATTCTCCATAAGTCTGACACACAAACTATTCCTTGCTCCCCTAATTTGTTTGCAATATCCATCCATCATGCACTCGTTTGGACTTTGTTTTGCTATACAGTATCAGACATTGGTCTATGATCATTTTTGCCATACTATTTTTCAGTTTTCCCAGAAGTTTCTGTTAAATAGTGAGTTTTTATCCCAGAAGCTGGGATAAAACTTATCAAACTTATCAAACAGTAGATTACTATAATCATTGACTGTTGTGTCTTCTGTACCTAACCTATTCTTCAGATCGACCCGTCTATTTCCGAGACAGAACCAAGTGGTTTTGATTATTTCTGCTTTGTAATACAATTTAAGATCTGGTATGACTAGGCCACCTTCCCTAGCTTTTCCTTTCATTAATTCCCTGATGTTCTGGACCTTTTTTCTTCCAGAAGAATTTAGTTATTATTTTTTTCTCGCTCTATAAAATAATTTTTGGTAGTTTGATTAGTATGGTACTGAATAAGTAAATCAATTTAGGTAGAATTGTCATTTTTATTTATATTAGGTTGGCCTACCCACAAGCCACCAATGTTTGTTCAGTTACTTAGATCTGACTTTATTTGTATAAAAAGTATTTTGTAATTGTGTTCACATAGTTTGTTTTGGCAGATGGACTCCCAAATATTTTATAATGTCTACAGTAACTTTAAATGGAATTTCCTTTCTATCTCTTCCTGTTGGACTTTGTTAGTAATACATAGAAATACTAAAGATTTATGTAGGTTTATTTTATATCCCGCAACTTTGCTGAAGTTGTTCATTATTTCGAATAGTTTTCTACTTGATTCTCTAGAATTCTCTAAGTATATCATCATATAACATCATTATCACATATAAGTGATAGTTTAGTTTCTTCTTTGCCTATTCCAATTCTTTCATTTTCTTTTTCTTCTCTTATTGCTAAAGTTAACATTTCTAGTACCATATTGAATAACAGTGGTGATAATGGACATCCTTGTTTCACTCCCCCCATCTTAATGGAAATGCATTTACCTTATTCCCATTACATATAATGCTTGCTGATGGTTTTAGGTATAGATGCTGCTTATCATTTTAAGGAAGGCTCAGTTTATTACTATGCTCTCTACCGTTTTTAATAGGAATGGGTGTTGTGTTTTGTCAAAAGCTTTTTCTGCATCTCTTGAAATAATCATATGGTTTCTGTTAGTTTTGTTGCTGATATGATCAATTATGCTTGATTGTTTTCCTAATATTGAATGAGTCCTGCATTCCTGGAATAAATCCTACCTGATCAAAGTGTATTATTCTCATGATAAGTTGCTGTAATCTTTTGATTAATATTTTATTTAAAATTTTTCATCTGTATTCATTAGGGAAATTGGTCTATAAATTTGTTTCTCAATTTTTACTCTTCCCAGTCTGGGTATCAGTACAATATTTGTATCATAAAAAGACTTTAATATGATTCCTTCTTTACCAATTTTCCCAAGTAGTCTATATAGTATTGGAATGAATTATTCTTTAAATTTTTGATAAAATTTACATGTAAATATATCTGACCCTAGAGATTTTTTCCTAGGGAGTTCATAGCTTTTTCAATTTCTTTTTCTGACATGGGGATATATAAGTATTTTACTTCATCTTCTCTTAACCTGGGCAATTTATATTTTTGTAAATATTCATCCCTTTCTGTAAGATTATGAAGTTTATGGCCGCACAGTTGGGCAAAATAATTCTTAATTATTGTTTTAATTTCCTCTTCATTGGTGGTGAATTCACCCTTTTCCTTTTTGATACTAGTAATTCGGTTTTCTTCTTTCTTTTTTATGAAATTAACCAAAGGCTTATCAAATAATTTATTAAATTCATCAAATTATTATTAAACAATAGCCAAAGGTTTCTTTTACTGTTTTTTTTAATAAAACCAACTCTTAGTTTTATTTATTAGTTAAATAGTTTCCTTAATTTCAATTTTATTAATCTGTTCTTTGGTTTTCAGCATTTCTAATTTGGTATTTAATTGATGATTAAATATCATTTAATGAAAAAAAAAGCCTAACTTGCATGTGGGACAAGTGATTCTTAGAATATTGCCCTCACTGCACCACCATATCATCACAAGACATTTGAGAAGTCAGGAGAATACAATAGCAAAAGAAGTGGTTTGATGAAGTTTTTCATCCCCAGTAATTCTCAAAGATACTTCCCAAAGTTACAGAGAAGTCACAATCTGTGTCTATAGAAATGAATACCACCCTTCTCTATACACACAACAATGAAATTACAGGTCTGTAAAAAAAGCAGGTCACTTAGGATGCATGAAATATTGGCTGTGTCTGTATATTGAAATAGAGACAGAGACACAGAGGAAGGCAGAAGGAGAAAGAGTGAGTAGAAGTCCACAACAAAAAAGAAACATACTAATAACTTATTTTCTCTTGTTCTCTTGATGAAAAAGACAAAGACAATAAGATAGATAGCTTACAAAGCAGCTTCCTCTTCTCTTTGCCACATGGGTCTAAGCATAATAACTAGTATTTCTATAGAATCTTTGAAAGAAATTATTACTTCACATTGTTAAATCTATATTCTTAAGAAAAACCAAACCCCAATAAATATATACTTACCCTGAGGTCAAAGACAACCTCATCCTTTCCAAAACTTACATGAAAACCTGGAAGATGAATGAAATGTATAGATGGGAGTTGATACTGTTATGTATCAACATTTTCAACTGAAAATGTCTGTTAACACCATGTCTTTAGGGCAGAAAGTGATAATTTTTGTTTTGTAGTATGTGTGCTCAATAAGGAAGGAAAGAGGAAGGGAAAGAAGAGAAGAAGGAAGGGAGGGAGGGAGGAAGGAAGGAAGGAAGGAAGGAAGGAAGGAAGGAAGGAAAGAAGGAAGGAAGGAAGGAAGGAAGGAAGGAAGGAAGGAAGGAAGGAAGGAAAATAGCAAGAAGGAAGAAGATAAGAAAAAAGAAAGTGTTTATTAAGTACTAAATATGTTCCAGACACTAATATGTGTTGGGAACAAAAAAAAAAAAATGCAAAAGCGAGTGTCCCTTCCCTCTAGGAACTTACTTTCTAGTGAGGGAGATGACGCACATAGGAAGGTGATTAGGGCAGGATGCTTTCACCTGGGATGTCGTTGGAATGGTGACTTTTCATTTTTATCAGTGCCCCCAGAATCAATAATGACTATGAATAAGAAAATGAAAGCACCTTGTATTTCTTTGATCAAACTGATGTGATTCTTACCTTATCATCAGAACCAAAATGTTCATTCTGGAAAATACTAAATAATGTTATTTTGGTATTTCTTTAATTCTGGCCCATCAGTCTATTAACATTTATTCAGCACTTACTGTATGTTATGTGGTAGGTATAGTGCTAAGTCTGGGGATAACAAGGCAGAACCTCTCTGCCCTCAAGGAGCTTTCAACAAAATGGGTGAGACAATAATCAAATATGCACAAACAAGGTATATGCAGGATAAATATGAAATAATTAAGGGAAGGGAGGCACTCGAATTAAAAGGGGCTGGAGAAGGCTTCTTGGGAAAGGGAAGATTTTATTTGGGGTTCAGAGAGGTCACTAGTCAGAGCAGAGGAGGGAAAGTATTCGAAGCATGGCAGACAGCCAGAGAAAATGCCTGCAGCCAAGAAATAAGAGAGAAGAGCCAGGAGACCAGTGTCACTGGATCAAAGAATATGGGCAAACATCAAGAAGCAGGTTGGGAAGGAAGGAGGGGCTAGGTCATGAAGAGCTTGGAAAGCCAAACTGAAGATTTTTAATTTGATGCTGGAAGTTATAGGGAGCCACCAGAGTTTATTGAGTAGTGAGGTGACATGATTGGACCAGCATTTTAGGAAAATCACTTTGACAGCTAATTGGAGCTATGGATTGCAGTATGGAGGGACCTGAGGCAGGCAGACCAGTCCGCAGGCTATTGCAGTAGCCCAGGTGTGAATCCAGAGAAACAACTATGGAATCTGAATGCAGATCAAAGTGCACTATTTTCTCTTTTTTTGTTGTTTTGTTTTTTTCTTCCTTGAGGTTTTTCTCTTTTCTTTTGATTTTTCTTTCTTAACACGACTAATGTGGAAATATGTTTAACGTGATTGTACATATATAGGTCATATCAGATTGCTTGCAGTCTTGCAGAGAGGAAGAGGGGAAAATTTAGAGCTCAAAATCTTATAAAATTGAATGTTGAAAACTAAAAACAAATTAGTTAATTAGTTGATTAAAAATGAATGTTAAGAAAAATAGTGCAGGTTTGAGATGATGAGGGCCTGCACCAGAGTGGTTAGTAGCATCAGAGGAGAGAAGGGAACATATTCAAGAAACACTGAAAAGGTTAACTCGACAGACGTTGGAAAGAGATTGGATGTGGGAGATGAGAGAAAATGAAGAAGTGAAGATGTCTTCTAGGTTGTGAGCCTGAGGTATTGGGAGGATGGTATTGCCATTTACAGTAATAAAGAAAGTAGGAGAGGGGGCAGGATTTAGGCAGAAGGATAACAAGTTCCATTTTGGACATGGCGAGTTTAAGATGTCTGAAAGGAAATTAGAGATACTAGATTGGAGGTCAGCAAAGAAGTTGGGGTAGGATAAGTAGATTTGACAATCATTAGCTTATAGAATGGTAATGAAATCTGTGAGATCTGATGAGATCACCAAGTGAAATAGAATAGAGGGAGAAGAGAATACCCAAGGCACAATGCCTGGGGTTAGAAGGCATGATCTAGAGGAGGATCTAACAAAAGTGACAGAACAGAAGTGACCAGAAAGGCAGGAGGAAAATGAGGAGAGGGGTATCCTGAAAATCCAGAGATAAGAGAGTATCAGGGAAGAGTGATCAACAGTGTTAAAGGTTGTAGAAGCACCCAAGTGAGTAAAGATTAGGGGGAAAAAAAAAAAACAAAAAAAAACCACATTGGATTTAGCAAGTAAGAAAGCTTCGTTAACTTTGGAGAAAACAATTTCAGTGTAATGATAAAGATGGAAGAAGGGCTGTAAGGGGTTAAAAAGAGAGTAAGAAGAGAGAAAATGCAGGCATCTATTAAATATGACTTTTTCAAGGCATTTAGCTATAAAAGGAGAAGAGATAGATAATAGTAGGGATAGAAAGAGCAAATAAGATTTTTTTCAAGGTTGGGGGAGATATGCATGCTTTTAAATAGTAGGGGTTATATTTCAGGATAAACTCTTCAGGTAATCACTCATTATTTCTATGTCTATCTCCCTGGCTCTATTTCTTCCCTCTTCCCTGTCTGACTAAATCTCTCCCTCTCTGTTTTTCTCTATGTCTATCTCACTCTCTTTTTTCCTTCTATCTCTTCCCCTTCTCTTTCTATCTCCGTTTCTCTCTCTCGCCTCTTCTCCCATTTTTAATAAGAATTGACATTCGTTTGTCATCTTAAAGTTTAACAACCTCTTCAAAAATTTATATCATTCATTCCTTCCAACAGCCTTGTGAGGTAGATATTATAGGCACTATTATGCCCATTATACAGAAGAGAAAACTGAGTTTCAGACAAGTTAAGTGATTAGCTGATGATCACATAACTAGTAATTATAATTGGTTCTTATATCGTGCTTCAAGGTTTACAAAGCTCTCTACATATATTATCTCATTTGGTCCTCACATGTTCCCTACGACAGATGCTCATTTGACAAATGACGATTCAAGATATAAAGATATTACACAGCCAACCAATGACCAATAGTAGCAATCAGATACTGATTTGGAACCCAAATCTCTTCTGGCCCTAAATTCTTTCTTTTTTTTTTTATTTTTTTAATTTGCTCATTTACTTTTTATTTACAAGATTCAGTTCCACAATCACTTGAGTTTCAGATTTTCTCCCCTTCCTTTCCCCCCCCCCCATGGTGGCGTGCAATCGTGTATAGGATCTGCAAATACTGCAAATATATTTAATAAAGTTCCTTCATGTTAAAACCAGAGTTTTTGAATTGCTTCTTTGTTTTAGACACCAATGTAGGACTTATTGAACTGATTAAAAAAATTACAGAAAATTATTAACCCTTAGCATCACTTGTTCCTTGTTTCTTAATTAGGTTTAAAGTACTTTCTTATTGTTCAGTGGGAGCTGAATACTTCCAGTTGAGTGCTGATTAATTCCTCAAATCCTGTCATCTCTAGATGGTTTTTGAGGCCATTAAATTTGGAATTTTCCAGACTTTAATATTATACAAATTTGCTACTCATAAAACTTTTTTTTAAAAGGGCAAAAAATGTATTTACTATAAACTACTAATTTCTTTAAATTGAACTTGACTCAGTTCCTAAGATGAAATCTTTTGCAGACCTTGCAACCTTTGATTGTCCTCTTAATTAGACCACTTTAAGGTTTTCTCAGAAAAGAAATAATGTTGGGAGAGACAAAGCCACAAAAATGCACAAAGAGTGCTAATTGGGTTCCTTATATTGTGGTCCCTGTAGTCTACTCACCAAATGCCATCTAAAAGATTGGCTGCAGAACCACTCTGAGTTCAATGAGAAAAAGTTGGGATTAATGTTTGCATTTGCATAAAGTATAGGTTACGGGGTCCTGGTTCATTCTTTTTGTCCAGTAGACCTGCTTGGTTTATGATAACATTGTAATCAAAAGTAATTTTTCTTCCATGGAACTAGATGTAGATGTTCCCTGGAGATGAGATAGAGAGAAAAAAGTTATCTCAAAGGAAGCCATAGAATGTGACTATGCTAGCCTAAACTAGGCTAGATTTTTTTTTAAGCCTCTGTGTTCAAGTAGGTGATATATTAAAACCAAATTCTGAAGACACCGAAATTTTAAAAATTACTTCATTATTTGACATTTTGTCAAATGATCATGTTAATTCAGTTCTGGAGTTAACTCCTGGCTTGGGACACACCTGGGAATGGGCTTAAACAGTAAAATGCTCTATCTTGGGACTCTTCTCCTGGTCCTCAGAGTTATTTCTTGAAGCCCCTAAACCCAATTTAAGTACTGTTCTTTTTTGGAAACTCTTTTGGACTGCTTGCATAATTTTTGTTTAATTTTGAGGGTGATTTTGTACCTATGGAAATGTCTGTGTTTTAAAAAAAAACCTTGCTGATGAGAAATAGTGATTAGCATGAAAGAATTGAATATAAAGCAAAGTCATTTTAGTTTAATAAGTGCCTTTAATTTAGTGCGTTGTCTACTATGGGGCTTGACCAAAGAAAAATTTCATTAGAATGTTAACCATAATTTAGAGAGTCCCAGTTAGGTATAGTTCCAAGGAGCACTTTTGATTTGAGTCAGACTGGCTTCCTCTCCTAGCCCTGACACTATTTGTTTGACCCTGGACAAGTTGCTTAAACTCTAGGTTTCCTTATATGTAATAAAAGAATTAGGGGATTGAGCTAGATTTTCTCTCAAGTCCCTTCCTATCTCTAAATCCTTC